>KZ807930.1:253253-266244 GCA_000696205.2 Oncopeltus fasciatus
ATATATATATTTATAAAAATTCTCAAAAAATCTGTCATGATAGAATCTTCAATAGTTACATTCCTTCGGAATTAGCTAAAATTCTTGTCAGGTGGAACTTAAAAAACGTAAAACATAAATTTAAATTAAAGCGAAATGAAATTTTATAGACTTTAGCTTATTTAATCACTATATATTCTTATCTTTTTGTTATATAAATTTAAATTTTCAGTGTTTCATTTAATATAAATTATTCTGCTATTAAGTGCACTTGAATATAAGATTTTTGTTAAATTCTAATAGATTTGTTTCTTTTACGACAATTAGCTGTTAGAAAGTAATTTCAGAGTTTGAAATATTCGGGGTATTTTGTGTTTTCATTTCTGTGGAGAATCTGCTTACGTAGTCTGTTATCGCATACAGTTCCTTCACACATTCAGTGATTCACCGAATGGAAGATTAGTGGTCTTATGTATGACTATATCATTATAGACAATTACGTTGGTACCATTTCTTTGTACCATTAACACTTGATTATGAAGTTTCTTCTCTCTTGGTTTAGTTATGTGTATTCCAAATTTAGGTTCTCATGATTTTGGACAATTATAAGTAAAAGTGATTTGTCATTATTGAGAATATGAAAGCGACCTCCGATTGGTTTTACGGTGTACTTGGAGGCTGTTGTTGTTGATATTGACGGACTCAAGATTATTGATACGTTATCATTCTCAGTGAAACTTTCCGCCTCATTGAGTAATGTCGAACGTTGGAGATACCTCTGAAACTCAAGCCAGCTAGATGTTTTCATGGATTCCCCATGTCGGGTTTGTGACAGAACTTCCCCCACCTTTCAAGCTGGACTTTGAACCAAGATACTCCTGCTTTTTCATTCAAAGATACAATTTTTAAATTTTCACCTTTAAAAAAGTCATTTCCTTTTTTTTTCTTCTAATTTCCTATCCTGCCCTATTAATTTTTAATCTAGCCCACCTATTACTCTTGGGGCACCGATACATACCGATACATTTATATATCAGCATAGCTTGGGTCCCTTCAGCATTGTTCTCTCGAGAAAGAAAGCCGAACAGGTACATACTAACCACATGCATTGTAATTTTTATATTTTAGTAGTTTACATAATTTAAATGTAAAAGTTTGGATATCAATTAAGACAAAACTAATGGCAAATGGCAATAGGAAAATATCATTTTCTTCCACCCAAAAAATATTGCGGGGCTTGAAAGTTTTTGAATTTCAATAGTTTTTAATCGTATTTACGGTGGGAAATATCATGACTTACTCATCGTTTATGCTTTGGGGTTATTTGTAACAATATTTACCTATAGGCAATATTGGTACTGTTACCTCAGTGAATCATGAATATACGCTCAGTACTCCATTTGACGGACTTAAGTTTGCTATACCATCCAGACTAATCGGTGTAGTTATCTTACATAGCAGGTTATTTCTTTGAATGAATGTGACTGTCATGAAGAGGTTATACTTGTCCTTTTGAAGAATTACGTTGCTATTATTAGAAGGCTTCACTGACGGCCTTCGAAGCGCATATCCAAGACCATCTCCTCTAATGGATGCAATTATTAGAGAGACAAACAAACTTATTTACTGACAGGGAACTAATTGATAATTCTGCTGTACAAGAGCTAAGAAGTAAATTTTTAAATGTGAAAAATTTTATATTTCCTAATCCACACATTTAATGTCAATAGATTAGAAAAATATAGTTGTTTAAATTTATAAGTTAAGTATCTAAAACAAATTTTATTTTATTTCTAAATTTTAAAGTTTTTTTTTTTTATATCCAGGAACAAATTGCGATTAAAGAGATCGGGCCTCAATGCGCATATGCGGATGTTAAGAGTGTCTCTCTCTCTCTCTCTCCACACACAGATATATATGCAGTATATTCCGCTGGTAGAACTGTATTGTGTTGTCGGCTGTATTGTGATGTCCCCTCGGTTATCTGTGGTGGACACTCAGTCCTCTCCAATGGTTCACGGGATCAACTTCTTCCTGGGCTATTTCAGCCCCAGGGCCAGGCGCAGGTAAACTACCCTTTTCCATAAAGTTTTTGCTTNATATATATAATTTAAAAGTTACAGGAAAACCACAACTCTTATTTGTTCGCTTTTACTCATCTTTTTTCTTTCTTTTACATATTAAAAATTCCATGTGAGCTTTAGCCACTGGAATATTAAATTTTAAAATGGAACTTTTATAGACTTTTCTTTTACAGTAATCATCATGACCATCATTTTTGGCTGCAAGATATATTTTATTACATACATAAAACTCAACTGATAGTCTACATGACTTAAGCCGATTAAATTGGTTTAAGGGAGAGAGGTGTCCAGCCCAACCTCATAGCATGTCGGATGAAGTCTCCCATCCAACGACCTTTATGTCCTTTTTATGTATTTATATATTTTATATCCTGCATTTTAGACTTCTTGGTAGATTATCAGTGTGTAGTTGAACGTGTGTCTAAAGTGTATATGATGCATATAAATATCATTGAAATTTATAATTATTCAATTATCACTAAATGCAGTACTTTTCATAAAAGTAATGATAAATATATGATTTATTCTCATTCTGCTATAAAAAAAAAAGTTTAATTAGTTACGTGGAGTGGTTAATTTGTTTTTTGTGTGCTATCAGAGTTTGACAACTGATATTTTAGGAGAGGCTCGATTCATCTTGTGGGACAATCAAGAAAATATTTTGATAATGATACAAACATAGGTATGAATGATATAAAACGAATGATTAAATAATTTTTGCTAAAGTATTCAGTATATCTTCTTTGTAGTTATAATGAATGTTATTAGGATGTAAATATATTTATTGAGAATAACATTATTTTCACAGTTTAGTACTAACTGGACTTAGCATTCGTGTAAGTTGGCCATTTTGTAAACATTTCATAAAATAATTTACGCCCTGAAAATTCAAAGAACATTAGAGTAAATAAAACCTATTAAGGGTAGTTTGAAATAAATACTATAGAAATACTATACGATATTTTCACTTTCCCAAAATGGAGGGTTTGCATAATTTATTTATTGAAATAAATATATAAATTATAATGATTTATATCAATCTTGTCACAAAAAAAAATTATAGATTTTACTTCTATTCAAGATTATTTAATAAAAAATTTAGAAGTTGATGTTCTAAAGTTAATTTACATAAACTAAAAGTTTAAATTTCTGTATTTAGGGAATACAGATTACACCCGACCCGAAAACACCCCGATTTTTAATTGGTTGTAGGAAGTGTTGTACTCCATCAATTGACATGTGTCAAGAACTATTAGTGCTTGACAAGTTTGTTACGTTTGACCGAGAAAAGTCACCGCCTTACTCACACTCTTTATCCTGGCAGTGAAGCATAGAAGTTTTCCAATAGCTAGTTCCCCCAGCTGGGCGGCTGGGCTCATATGTGTCTGGCCATTCCAACTCGAGGAGATGGACAACTGTCTACTTCAGTTGCTCAATGACTCGGTACGCGTTGTCAGTGCCCGGAGTGATTATTACCCTCAAGCTGTAGAAGAAGTAACAAGGAAGGACCAGAGAAGCACCGAAAGACTGAAGGATCCTCTGGTGCACTGCAAGACTCCATCCAAGACCCTCCAGCACGAGCCATCCTTCTCCTAGACTTTCCCAAGAAAAAGCTCTGGCAAAAAAAAAAAAAATAATAAATAAATAAAAAATAAATCAATGATGCTTTTCATTGTATTCTTAAATATTCTACCTACTCACCAATTTGGCTTCCACCGGAAATTATACTAACGGGAGTTCCACAAGGTAGTGTGCTTGAACCATTCCCATTCGTTCTATACATTTCTATCCTTATTATGTACCTAACTCTTCCCTCCACCATCACTTCAATATTCTTTAAGTCCAAGAACTCATTTCCCAGCGCTTTTTCCTTTTCCTGTCTTTTACTCCAACTCATTTGCGCATGCCCTGTCCGCCAACTGAATTCCCTCAAACTCTACCGACTCAAACGAGATTGGCCTCGGGAACTTCTGGGAACATAGATTTTATGTTTCGTTTGAGAGTGGTGTCTATCGTCAAGTGAAACATTTTACATGATATTTTTCTTCCAATATAATCAAATTACAAAATTTTAAATTTTATACATAACATAAATATGAATATAATAATTTAAAGAAAATAGAAAACCTAAAATAATAAAAAAAAAAAAAAAAAGAATGATAATTCTTATTCAGCCTAAAAAGGCACCTTTTTAGGAGTGTATAAGGATTAGAAGTAAAAAATATAATTTACAAATTCATTTGACCAGCATTTCGTGAGATCTTTGATATAATAATGAGGGTCTGTACCTATGTCTGAAAAAGTACTTTTAGCAAATTCCAAAGCAATGTAGCTAATGAGGCTGTTCTAATGACATTTAAAAAGATATTTTGTATATTTTCATTTTTTATCCCATCTAAATATATATATATATATATATGCATATAAATTAATAGAAGGATAAATAAAACATAGAATATACATATAACATTATTCTTTGAACCAAGTAGACCTTTGTCAAAGAGAAGTAAAGATAAACTCTGTGTGTATATATTAATATGTGTTTGTATTTTAACGCTTTGTGGCCGAAATTTTTTTAATTCATTTGAGCACTTTGTTTTAAATGTGAAAGCAAAGGCTAATGTTTGCTATTACATCGACTTTATAGCATTACCAGAATTATGACATGCGAGTAAATAAAAGTATTGCCACGAGGCGAGAGTAATATTCATTAAAGAAATATTTTAGAATAATAATATAATTAATAAGAATAAAAAAACTGCACCAGCCAGGACTCGAACCTGGATCTCCTGCTATACAGGCCGGGGCGTTTTCCATTTAGACTCTCGACACTACGGGAATTTAATAACTTATCAGACTTGTCTCGGTACCTCAAATGGAAAATGCACCGGCCCGGTTAGCAGGGGATCCAGGTTCGAGTCCTGGCTGGGACAGTTAGTTTTTTTATTATGTTCCCTTGCACTAAAAATTGTTAAAATTTCCGTGGGATTAAATACCACAAAAAATATAATATTTATAAAATTAAAATTTAATAGTAACTACCGAGAGTCATTTAAACAGCTTGACAATGTCAGCACCTCCGAGCATAAGACAATATATTCGTCTGCCTCGGAGGTTAGACTCTCGACACTAGTGCGGGTAATTTAATAACTTATCAGACTTGTCTCTTGATTTGTGGAAGAAAATATTATTTTATTTTGACAAAATCAAGACAAATTTCTTTGCAATGCTTATTTATGTATAAAAAAATAGTCATGGACTTTAAATGGAGAGTTTTTTTACCTTAGGTTAGTACCTAATGGTTAATACACTTTTTTAAAAATTTGTATTTTTTTTGGATCTTCCTTGACCGAATCCCAACAAAAATCATCTAATTGTTATGGACTTTACTTGGTCTTTGTGGAGTTATCGACTTTTTGATATGAACAAAACTTCTTTCGAGAAGTGGAAAGAGGACAATTTTCTGGTCGGAACTGTCATGAAGTGTTAGGATTGGGTGCGACGAAGGAAAAGAAGGATTCATCGGAAAGAAAGGATCCACCGAAAGTCGGCGGTTAGTCCTTTGGCCGAAGTCTTTCGCAGTTTGAGGGGAAGCAGGTCTGTCAGCTGGAGTCAATCAATATAATTTCAGTATTTCAGTCAACTATGACAATGTCCTGACAAACCATAGCAAAGAGGACTGCTGCATATTCATATTCATTTTATAAATGGAATAAAAGAACAAAAAAAAAAGTTTCTTATAATTGAGAAATATTTTATTTAACATAACATTAATGAAAAACCAATGCAATGTATCTAAAGACTATTAAAAAAAAAAAAAAAATTCTTGCATTTTTTGTGTTTCATAATTTAAGTTAAATTATTTATTTAAGCCCGTAGGCTATCTACATTATTCTAAACATCTGTGGCACAGAATTTTTATTTATCAATAAATGATTGTCCTGGAACTCAAAGCCTGAATTAGGAGTACCAAATGGGGTCTTCTGGGCAGTAATTTCACATTATATATTATATAATTATACATTATATACATATTATATTATATATTACAGTAATGTCTTTAATTAAAACTCTTTCTTCGACATACACCGAATTTAATTTTTTGACTTGTTTTTTGTATTGCCCTTCATACAGTTTCCCTCCAGTGTCAAATTTGTTTTTTAAGGGTGGGGTGAGGGCCCTACTCATTTAACATGGTTGTGACATATTTTGTCACTGTTATAAAGAACAGTTTGTAAATAAGGGGGGGGGGTCGGTGATTAAATAACTTATTAGTGAAAATTGTTGAAATAATACAGCCATTTTAAAAATCTTACTATTGAACGAGGACCTGCAATTTTCCGAAAGTCGTGACATTATTAGTGTATTCGTTGGAACTATAATAAATATTTTTCATTTCGGTTTCCACGGTATCCAGGAATATTGATAAATACTTCTTCCGGGGTTGACCATATGCAGAAAAGTTGTTTTTTGCCAAACTTTCAGACGTCATGTAATATCATCTTCTAGTCTGAATGGAGAATGAGTATCAACTGTCCATAGGGGAGGGGGGGGATTTAAAGTGAGTCTAAAATTTTAAATCTTTACATCATCGTCATTATTAGTGTTACAAAAAGTAATATGTTGAACAAATTAAGTGTAAAATGTAATTATCTAAGACTTATATTCTATGCAATCTCTCAAGAATAGGCATAATAAGAAAGATATAGTACTTTTTCAATTCTTCTTTACCGCCATTATGGAGTCAAGCTAAGTGGTCTTTCATTTTGCTCTCGTCGCTCTCCCCGGCTTGGGGGATAGAATTTATTTTTTACTTTTAAAGAGACATTTACTCTTATTTTTAAATAATATTTATAAAGCATGTAGTATCTTTTTACATTGTGCTTTGGTGAATTGAAATAAATGAGTCCAAATACGTATTGGTTCATTTTCAGCTAAAAAAAAGATTCTCCCGACAATATTGGCTACAATACTATTCCTATTATTCAACCCGTTAAGTTAAGGTACAAGAACTCAACAGACGCCACGGACTCTTGTACAGCCTTATAAATAGGCACTCACAGCTCACATTAGAAAATAAACTGCCCATCTACAAGACCATAATACGACCAATCTGGACCTACGGTGCAGAACTGTGGGGTGCCGCTAAGCCTTCCAATATCCAACGAATACAATCCTTTCAGTCCAAAATTCTCAGAATAATTGCTAAAGCTCCATATTATGTGTCCAACTCTACCCTTCATCACGACTTTAATATTCATTTTGTCCAAGATCTCATCTCCACCTACTTTACACACTTCCCCACCAAGCTTCCATATCGCCCTAATTTATATCCCTGTCGAGGGACTCCACTCCTCCCAAGCGACTAAAACGGAGATGGACTTAATGCCTAAACTTATTTGGAGTGGGGACAATGGGCCCCTTTTTCCTGCATTTTTTATTAATTTTTTTTGCTATATATCTTCTTTGTCCTCAAACTGCAATAAATAAAGATTTATGAACGAAAAAAAAATATGCCGTTCCTGGGTGACGCACTTTTTAAACACAGTGATGATAACAAATTTCAATAAAAGTTTAATGTGGGTCTTATATTTATTCATGTATTTTATACAAATATAAATACTTCTTATTTGTTAAGCATTATGAAAGATATATTTCCATGTTTCAGATATTAAGGAAGCTGGATGCATTGCTCCGATGCTAATCTGATGCAGCATACATTAAATCAGGTAGGCATTTGCTTTTTTCAGTTCGAAAAATCCACCAATGTATTTAACAAATATTTTGCGTTATTAAATATATATTATTATAATAGGAGACTGTTTTCTATAATTATTATCATAATCAAAGAAAAATTTTTATTTTTAGTTTTTTTTATGCATATATGCAAATATCTAATTATTTGTGGCGGCGGCCACCTCTGTGGTGATAAGTTTTAGTTTGGCTTTGTAAAAAATCAAATTTTCGTAAGGACTTAATTGAAGTTAAAAGTAGAAAAGTGTATTCAGGTTTTTTCTTGATATGTTGCACGAGTGTAGACAGTTTATTCACCAGCTGATCACAACAAAATCACTGTGAAAGTGGGTGTCGACCAGAGACAGGCACAGTTCAGTATCAGCCAAATCCCCTCTGTCAGGTAATGTCAAATCCCGTGTTTGATCTTCTGTTCTCTTTAGGCACACTTGGAGAAATGGAGAACTTTAGCCGGTGTCTGAGGGAGTAGATACTCGGTGTTAGAACAGAGATCACTGCCATGGATACATGATGGAGATTCCCAGGTACGAATTTAAGGCTATTGCAGACAAAGAGCTTCGCTGAGATAAGAGCAGAAGGCACGATGACGCAATAAGAGGAGTACCGTCAGAGGCAGTGGAAGAAGACTCAGCCTGTGACGTCAGAGAAACATTTGATGGAGCACAACTCCACAAGTTGAAAATGATCGCGTTAAAGATTGTTTTGGAATCGGGTTGAGCCTCTAAATCCAGGACGTGTTTCTGTGCTGGAATGAGCTGTCTTCGGTCTGAGATCTGGAAGTCAACCTGCCAACACACGACAGGAATACAGTTTAGTTAGGTATTAGGTACAATTTAAAAAAAAAAAAATGTGAATTTATTAATTATCTGCCAACGTTTCGCATTACTTTGTGACCCATCTTCAGGGCTATCAGGAATGCAAAAGGGGATGTAGTGTCACCTGAATCACATATTCATAACTACAGGGCAGTCATGAAATTGTATTTTTTGGATCATCCTTGACCAAACCTCAACAAAAAAACAACTACTGATAATCTCTACAGTCAAAAATTCTCTATATAATCATATATATTGTTCCAGTATATTTAAATTCTAATAACTTTGCACAAAACCTTGAAAATGTGATGGAGGTATTGTTTAGATATAAATATTGAAGGATAATATTCATTGGCTATATGAAAGGAAGAATCGGTAGTTAACAGTTTATCCTAGAACATTTTAAAATTTCCAAAATTTAATGATACAGCCAGAATCTAAGGATTTAGTGGTGAATGAGCATGGTAGACAATTACTAATCATTGGGAAAGAATTTCACCTCATTGTTAAGAATGGGCGGACTAAGGGTGATACGAAGGGTGAATACACTTTCATCGGAGGACCTGGCAGTCCAGTCATTGATTTTCTCATGTGTCCATTCAAGTATTCTGGAGTGTAAAGTAGATGTCCTGGAAAATCTTGTTGAGACCACCCGCCCATAGGAAGAGCGCTGAATCCATCTGATGGAATGAAGAAGGAAGAAAACTTACTACAATTGTTACCAAAGCTTGATTGGAGTGACTAAAGTAAAGCACAATATCATCGAAAGAAATATGTAAATCTCTAGAAGAATGGAAGATAAAAGATAGTATGACAGAGGACATTAAACAAGTGCAAGTAAGTACCATATACCCTCAGCTCGTAGAGAAAATTTTCAGAAAAAATACTCTGAGAATGCCATACATAACTTACATCTAAGTTATTTAGATTTTTTAAAGGAAATATTTCTAAGAGAAAAAAAATTATAAAACATTATCATTATTAGAAAAAAAAAAGATTCTATGAGGATACAATTACTAAACTAAAAAATGTAAAGGATACAAGAAATTTTTGGAATGGAGTAAATGTATTTAGAAAACGGAGTTAGATAGTATAGAAAGTGAAGAGTGGCTAAATAACTTGAAATAAAAAAAGTTTGATGGCTTAAGTGAAGTGCGACCCCTAAGTATGCACAGTCTCTAGTGGTAGACCAGTTTTTAGGGTGAGAAATTGCTTTGGAAGAAGTGAAAGCATTGTTGAAGAATGCCAAGAATCTGAGAGCCCCTGGAGAGGATCGTTAGCATATGAACATATTAAAGGCTACAGAGAATTGTTAATATATATATTNAACATATTAAACGCTACAGAAAATTTTTAATATATATATAATAATTTCGGTCAAGAAGGGATCGTTCCTCAGTTCCTTAAACATTCTATTATATGTCCAATATTTGAAAAAGATAATATTCATGATGTGGCCAATGTCAGCGGAATTTCGGTCAAAAAGAGATTGTTCCTCAGTTCCTTAAACATTTTATTATATGTCCAATATTTGAAAAAGATAATCTTCATGATGTGGCCAATGTCAGGGGAATTTCGTATATGTCATCTTAAAAATATTGCCCGTTTTTATTCTTCAGTGGATAATATGAATATTATAAAAGAATAATTCCAAACTGGCTTTAGAGAAGGCTACTTACTCGAGAATCGATCAAATGTTTAACATATATATAGTGGAACAATGTGTTTATTGCTGTTTTGTTGATTTTTCCGCTGCATTTGATTCAGTTGACTAAGATGCACACTTGTTTGTAAGCTATCTGAATAAAGCCTGTCCTCAAAGTTTATTGATGCAAATACACAATCGATATTTGTCGATACACGAATACACAACCTTGAGTATAGGTTGATGGAAAAGTGCCGGAATTATTTTAGAACAACGTTAGGAATACGACAGGGATGCTTGTTTAGCCCTAAATTCTTTACTTTATATACAAATGTAAAACTATTTACATTATATAAAAATGACTTAAAGCAAGTGGTGGAAATTGGTTTTCTGATAAAGGGCAAAAATACAATTATATTGGGAATCGCAGATGTTTTGGCGTTTTTTGCTACTGAGCCTGTTAATTTGCCAAAATGATTCATATAATAGAGAATTATTGTTGAAAATGGAACCTAAAATTAAATTTTCAAAAATATAATAATTTTTAGTAAAGGTGGCAAAAGAAGAAGAGATAAACAATGGTTCAGACAAAGCGGTGGGGGAATTATAGTGATAGATCATTAAAAACATCTTGGGATTGAGTTTAATCCGAAATTTATATTTCTAAAAAAAAAAAAAATTAACGAAAATTACAACAGAGTAAAAACGCGGTGAATCAAATGCAGGGAACAATTATGAGCGTTATCAAAATTCATGTAGTTGAAATATATAAAATGTTTGACGCTACGGCCAAAGCGATTTCAAAATATAGGTTCCTGGTGTAAAAATCACAAGCAATCGAAAAATCACAAGCAATCGAAAAATCACAAAGATGTTTCATGAAAAGAATTGTTATGTTTGCCATTAAATACTCCGATTATATTTCCCTGTTGGAGCCATCTCTCAACCTCATATCCTAAAGTGTCACTTAAATTATGTAGCTAAAAGAATTAGGACTGGATGATCACAGACTGTCGAAATATTGTGTTACTCTGAAATTTTACTGAAGACCTCGACATTGAATGGGATGGCACCGAAGAGATAAAGCTTCTTCAAGAAAATAACTGACATCCTTTTAGACGGAGTTATCTCAAAGTGCAAGGACGAACTAGAAAGAACAGCTCAAGGCGCGACTTGGCATACACATGACCTGTTACCTAGCCGGAGTCCATAAGATTGGGGAAAAAAAAAAAATTGTTTTTAATGATTTTTTTGTGTAGGTAAAATGTAATTAAATTATAATATTAAATAAATATTGATTTGAGATATATCATACATAATCAGTGATTTAAATAAAAGAAAAGCTGGTCAGATGAACATCCTTTCTCGGGTGTCGTTGCAGTGGGAGAGCTTTGGACAGATCTCTAACTTTTATGCACTAAAATCAAACTCCACAAAATTAATATTCCATATATACTATTTCATTTGATATACTATCTGGGATTTTGAGCTAAATCAGATAATTTATATGGTTAAAAATTAAAACAGATGGTTGTTGCCAAACATGCCACCAATATCTGGGAACGAGAACATTTGGTATGCTTGATATGCTCATGTCTTACCCAAGTTTTTGGCTGAGAATGCAACAAACCCACTGCATCAACAATTCTCCTTGTTAAAGTTAGTTCTTCAGAAGCAGCCATTTTTTGGGGGTCTGCAAAGACTCACTATTTTACCCGCTCAAGCAGGTTTTCCCTAGTGCAGGTTACTGTACTATAACAGTTATGTAGCTTATGCTCTAAATTCAAAATGCCCATTAGTAGTTCATAAAGTCTAATTAGTCCTCAGAGCACTTTTAATGAGCTAGACAGAAATACCATGTTTATACCCTACAAATTCGTCTCAATTAAAATTCTTATGTCTAAAGGACACAAAATATGGTTTGTTACAATGTATTTCTATCGTTGCAGATTATGAAACGTGTTCCTAGATCTTCAGTAAAATTGTACTTGTAGAAAAAAGAAAAAAATTCAAGTCTCTGTATAAATAAAAGTATTCGTTGATGTAATTGAAAAAAGTACACCGAAAAAATGAAGAAAGAGGATTAGTACAATTATATAAGAACTATTGTTGATGCAATCAATGTATCCTAAAAAGCTTTATCCTGATTGGTCCGATGGCTATTGTATATCACCCCCCTCCTTATATCGAACTTTTACAGGATTTATTTATTTATGAAAATGTAATATAATCATTATTTATAGTTTAATGGAGGGAAAGCTATTTTTAATCAATTACCCATTCCAGCTTGTCTGATTTTGTTTTAGCGACATTTTTTACCATTTTTTTTTATATTAAGAAGACACATTTCTTGAAAAAAAATACTCGAAAATTGTCAAGAATTGGTTATTGCTAGCAATAAAGGAACAATTAATAACCTGTGTAATACCATTGTATTCTCTATCTGATGTGAGAAATATACTTGCTGAAATTATCACTCAAACAGATATTGAGATCCAAAAGTGCACGATCATTGTAAACTCATTATGCTTCATAGAAGTTGAAAGTAAATTAGAGCAAAGAACTGATTATATTTTCAATCCCAAAACGTATCTTTATTTTAATTAATTTTTTTTTTTAAATAAAACTTTAGTTAGTAATTTCATTCTGCACATTTTGTTCAACTTGTAATGTGCTGGCATATATAAAAAAAAAAAAAAAAAAAAAAAAAAGTT
>KZ807930.1:274964-298039 GCA_000696205.2 Oncopeltus fasciatus
TAATAAAAATTTTATTAAATTAAAACAAATTGGTGACCAATATATTTTTATTTTTGCCAACGTTTTGGCCTGAATTTCAGGTCATCTTCAGGGTTGATGAAAGGCCTTCTTTAGAAATTCAGAACGAAACTGTGGCAAAAATTAAAATATATTGGTTAACCTATTTTATTTTAATAATAAACCCTTGACCCAACGCCTATTATCTACTCCTCATAATTATCAACTGTCAGCCTACACCGCATATAAAAATATTATAATTCACAATTATGCGGCATTAATACTTTTTCCAGAGTCAATTTAAATTTTTTTAAATTTGATTTGGAACAAATACTTAGCTTTCTTAGGAGATTTGAATGAACAATTTTTCTTTATCAATGAATAGCTATTTCTGTCGAGTTGTTGACTAGTTAGTTTCCCTTACACGAGATAAAGCACGGAATATAATCTTGTTTAGAAAGTGAGTCAATTCGTTTTTATGATGCTGATAAATTAAGTATTTCACTCACAGAATAAGGTCATTCATTTTTGATTGTTGAATGCAACTGCTTTGTCTGCAAGTAAAGCCAGATCTCTTGAAGCTTGAATAGGGCAACTAGCAAAATTAATTTTAAATCAGTAACAAATTCTGAAAGGATTTTGGATTTTCTAGAATCAATAAAAATCAAGACTTTGTAATAATAAGGAGCAAACTTTGAGGTTTGAGTGCCTTTATTTTAAGTTAACTTCATGAAGAATTCCACATTCGCTTTTATTTAAGCACTTCTTATATTAGCCTGAGGAATCTGCGGAGATTCTCTACCTTTGAGCGACGGACTGTTTTTCACTTAAACACTCTGTGTAATTTCCAAATTTTCTATATTTTTTTTTTGTAAAAATGAGGCGTAAATACACGAGCAAATACACTTTTGTTGACGAGCTAGCGCATACATATGGAAAACTAAGCCACGGGAAAATAAGTCATACTTGACTTGGTTGTTTTCATTTGTTAAAAATTTTAGGCGTTAATGCATATGTAAGAGTCAGTACAATTTTCGGATAACAGTGTAAGATTTTCATGTATTACTGTATTCGAATTTACTCGTATTCAGTAATTACTGATTGTCACTTTTTAAAAGAGGTGAAATTTCTACATCTGTACATACTAATTATGAATATAACATTTATATGAAAACGGGTTATAATATAAATGAAAAATCGATTAGTTATACATTGGAAACTACTAATTAACTTTTGACAAGAGCCCTTTCTTCCGAATCATCTCTTCAAACGATTTTACTTCGTATCAACACCTTTTGAAACGAGTGAGCCTTTTAATTAAATGAAATGATTAGATTACATTCATTTTGCCTGCTCACTCTCACTCTCTCTCTCACTCTCTCTCTCTCACTCTCTCTCTCTCTCTCTCTCTCTCTCTCTCTTTCTCTCTCTACATCGAAGCAAACATTTATGCGCGTATTGTTCTATTTGATCGAATGATACTGACGCTCGTAATTGTATGGGCATTGCGAATACTTATACAGTGGTTTTGATAAATAGATTTTTTTTTTCTTCTGTGCGGACAGAGAAAACTCTTCGATTATGGTTCACTCTTCAAACTCACCTATGAGATCGTTAATTGGTATATAGATGATGCCAGAATGTTGTTAATATATATATATTTTTTTATATTAAACTTTTATTTCTTTATTACATTCTGTTAAATTAAAACATTTTGTAATTTGATCACCACATTGAATTAGAAAAAAAAAAGACATACAATATCAATCACATGAGGAGAGAAGGTGACCAATGACACTACTCTCAAAATATAATTAATCTTCGTATTATAAAGGGAATCCACGTTGTTTCAACGTATTTATTTGTTTTTATTCCTGTTTTAGGTGATCTAACTTCTTATAGATAACCATATCAGCAGTTTTTGTGGGCAAACTAAAAGCGTAAGCAAACGTAAATGAATTTCAACCTAAGAAGTTTGTGAACTAAAATACTGAATTTTTCAAGTTGAGATGCATTGTACTCTGAACAAATCGGGGTCGTATTACCGTGTTGAACCTATTTTTTTTTTTTTTTAAATGAAGAAATTTCTGTAGTTCTAGAAATCAAGGTGCCCTATCCGTAGAAAACCACATAATATTGATCTATGAGAGAAGTTTTTTTTAGCGATTTTTAATAGGTCAGAGTTAAAAATATTTATTTTATTGACCCCTCTCAATTAAAGTTATATTTAGCAGGCTTGAAGTTTGTCATTTGTTTCTCTGTTCGTCTTCTTATTCCACCATTGATATTTATTTATTAAGTGTAAGACTCCTTTTTCAACCATTTAGGTCATGGAGGAAGCGGCTAGCTATCATTCTTAACATCCATGGTTCAGGAAAAGCATTTATTTATCGATGAAAGCTTGCCCTAGGCAGGATTTGAACCCGCACTCACCGGATTCACAGATACTTTGTCTTTGAATGTCTTTTTTGTATGTGATAAGAGAATGCCACTAACATGTGTAAACGACAATAATGACCACTAATTAAGATTAAATTATTGTCCATTATTCAGTTTTGAAAATAATTTTAACTAAGTTGCGTCGTTCAGGTAAGCTTGGCAAGTTGCATCAAGTAGAAATGTAAAAAATGAAATTCTTTAATGTATAACTTGGAAGTCAATATAGCAAAACAGACTAAGACGAAAACCTATTGTTATAATAATAAAATAATTAATAACAGTGATATGTTGAAGTTAATTTATTTTAACAAATAAGCACACCCACTAAGTACAGATTACAATTCAAACTACTGCCTTTACTAACAAATAAATAAATAGATGATATAAATTACTTACAGCTAATTAACAGATATTTGCAAAACAGTTAAATATGTCTCTTTGCAAAAGATGATGAACCAATGCGAAGTGGGCGAATTTCTGATACTGCTAGACTTTGTTTTAGGGGATGAGTGGGTGAGGCTAAGAAGAGTAATCATATCTCAGAAGGAAAAAAAATAAATAAAAGCAATTGGTTTTTTTTGTAGCTAAATGAAATTGACTGAGAAACTGGTTGGAATTGTATGTTAACATTGTAAACGTTACTCCCTGTAATTGAATGGCGGAGTCGGAAAGCTTATCTGTCTGTGCACTTCACTGGTAAACAGTAAGTGATGTCTGCCGGCTACATGGGACCAGTGACACTATGAGTGGGTTCGGCCGAGACGGATCTAGGGTGACGGGAGGGGAAGGGTAGTTCTGAATATGAAAGCGACCTCCCTCAACCACCCTTCCTCACCCCCTCAACCACCCACCCTCATCCCCCGAACCGAAAGTCCATTCAATCTACCCGAGTTCGGCCGCATTGTACTCTCCCCCTTCGATCGCTCACTCAGCTAATAAATAAGTCTCTTACCTACTAATCATAGGCTGATACACGATCATATCAGTAAGTATTTCTACATGTTCTATGTGTGTTCTACATATATCAAGAGAGAAATATTAAGTGGCGTTTTATTTACCAATTCTATCACAGACTACAATATAACCTTTGAAAAACTTAAAAATACTGTTTTATTCAAATGAAACTCCATATCTTAGGTTCAAATGGAGAGTTTTTGATCGTAGAGATTATTAGTAGAGAATTTTTGTTGGGGTTCGGTCCATGTTGATCCAAAAAATACAATTAAAAAAAAATGTTATTTTTTTAGTATCTCTGAATGTCCCTCAGTCATGAACATTTGATCCAGGTGGCAAGAAAACCTCTCTCGTCTCATGTTAGCCTTGAAGATGGCTTAAATTGTAAGCCGAAACGGCGGCAGATAATTTAAAAATACACATTTTTTTAAAATCGTATTTTTCGGATAAACTTTGACCGAACCCCAAGAAACATTTTCTACTACTTATGTTTTCGAAGGTTTTGTTATATTTCATATAGGGAAATGTCATCTTAAAGTGTAGGTGTTTTTATGGTAATGGCCCAAGATCCATATCACATTAATAGACGGCTATCATGAAACACTAATGAAAATTTGAATAAAAAAGAAAAACATGTCAATTTCCCTTAGATATATGGACACTTTGGAAAAGTGTAGCTTCCCTTTCAACTACTTAGGGTCATGGAGGGAGGGGCTATCTACAGGTTGCCATCCTATTCTAAACATCAATGGCTCAGGACAAGCATTTATTTATCGATAAATGTTTCGTCTGGGCGGGATTTGAACCCGCAGCTCCAGGACTCACAGATACTTCAAGTGCCTATGATTTGGCCGATCAGAAGTCCAGTTCATGAATGTAGAGCATGCCTGAAGGGTGGGTTTCGAACTCACAGCGCCAGGCTTGCGTGTTCCGAACGGATCCCACAAACTATATATGTACCCTTCCTTCATTATAATTCGTAGCATAATAACAAACAAAAAAAAGAATTAAAAGCATTTTCGTCACTTATTTATAGAAAAAACTACTTCTTTCATGACTGTTTGTATTTATAGTTGGATAAAAATTGTATCAGTGAGTTGTGCATTTGTTTATCTTAGGTATTATTCTTTTACTCGTGCAAAAGACGTAGCCATCTCTTATCAGGATGTCAGACTTCTCGTGTGGCGTTATAAGATATATTTTCCTCTACTTTAAAAATGCCTTCTCTTTCTGGCTCTCAGATCTTGTCGTCTAACCGGCCTTTGTTTCTCTGTCTCTTATCTTTTCATATGTTTCCCCCCCCCCCTCCCTTTTTCGTGTTGTTGATGGTGCTTTGAAATTCACTCCCTCATGCTTCATTTAGACCTGTCCTTGAGAGGGAACATTCAAACATTGCTTCATTTAAAAGGAGCTTTGAAACTATCTCCTTCTTAATTCTTCAACACAAAGGTTCTTTTCTTCAAAGTGTTGCCTGATTATTAAAGAATGCGCCATTGTCTACAAAAATAGAAAATAAAATCTTGAAAAAGGTTTTACCTTTTTATCCTATGAGAAGAACTATTACCATTTATTCTAGTATAATTATTTCAGTATTTTTATAAACAAAATTGTCCTTAAACTGACTGAATAGACTAAATTATTTCAAAGGGGTATTCACTTTTATTCAGTTAAAGAGATTGAATTAAATAAATACACAAGTGGTTATTTCATTGCAGATTTGTATTAATGAAATAATTCGGGGCGCTTGTGTTGCTCATGGGATCCGTTCGTGTCTTACAATCCTGGTGCTGCGGTTTCAATTCCCCGATAAATAAAAGCTTGTCTTGAGCCATGGATGTTTAGAATGGGCTGGCAACCTGTAGATAACCTCTCCCTGCATGACCCTAAGTGGTTGAAAAGATGGTAAACCCTTAAAAAAAAAAAAAAAAAAAAAAAAAAAAAAAAGAGAGAGAAAAAGAAATACTTTTAAGACCGAAAACATGTGCGTTATAGAGTTTTCAAGAAATGTTTTATCCGATGAAAAATATATAATATATTATTTTTCTGTTATCTAAAGAACATTTTAAAGCAAATACATGTCCAGCCATTATTAGTGTTTTTAACTGTGTCAAACTGATTATTCTAACCAATAATAATTTCACAAAAATCTGAAATAATAATAATAAGTTTATAATTTTTTTAAGTTATCAAAATATTTAATATTTTTATAATGCTTCAGAAATTTTTCATAAAGTTCTCAATTTTAACAAATTATTAAATAATAATTAAAAAAGTCTAAAGAAAAAATCACGAACTAACTTTATTTTTTTGCTCGTAATTTTTCCCCCTGATTGTTGGATTATCTTGAAAATGTCAAGTTTAAGATAATGAGGGAATTTCTTGCGATCTACTGGTATTTCATCTGCAGAATCACGGACAGTTATCTCACATTTTCTTCGATAAATCGTGCTAAACATCATTTTAAGGGATGAGTTCCATGAAATGGCATACTGATTTTAAAGGCATCCTATATACCTCGTCCAGAGGATCATTTTTGAGACTTCATAGTATGGTAGTGCCAGGGATTCGAGCCATTTCGCTGTCTAGCGTATGTCGATACATAATAGCCTACACAGTGCTCTGGTTGTTTAGAATGGATACCTGTTGAAAGCCGTTAGAACAGTGCTGTCACACGAGTTATAATTGTCATCATGATTGTGGCCGTTAGGACCCGGTCACATCCGAGTTCAAACTCGTGAAACTGTGAAAAGATGAAATAACCTCCAGGTTGAGTGTCAGGATGAATCGAGTCTGAGCTGGACCGAAAATCATGATTATAATGCATTCCAAAAATTTAAAAGTAGATACTAATGGAGAGTTATTGACCGTAGAGATTATTATTAGACGTATTTTTGGTGGGTTGCATTGTAAGCCATCTTCAGGGCTATCAGAAAGCCGAGAGGGGAGATCTCGGGATCCCATATGAATGATTCCAAGATAGCCCTGAAGATGGCTTACAATGTAAGCCGAAAAGTTGACAATAATTAATAAACACCTATTTTTTGAATTATATTTTTTTGGATCTACCTTGTTCGAACCCCAACAAAATAACATCTATTACGAATAGATAGTTATGCTTCACAACTAATCATAAAATTCTGATACTAAAGTAGGTTTTTAAGATTTATTATTTATTAATAATTGCTAAGCTGCCAAATATAACCCTAAATGTTAACCATAGAATTAGAAAAATGTTTTATTTTGTCCAAAACACTGGTCTTAAAACAAAATTTAAGGTGAAACTAAAGAGAAAAGTAAGTAGGATTGCTTGATTAAATAAAAAGGGGCTTTTGGCTAAGAAAGGAACCGAGGAAGCATTGGACGATCCTGAGTCCTTCTGCAGTACTCCTGAAGAGCGGAACTCTTCTGAGGCGGAACTCTTCTGAGGCTCTCTAAAGTATTTATGAAAGGCCGTCCAGTGTAAGGTCGGGACCATACTTAATCTGACATGCAAGGAGTTGAGACTTTGGTACCGCTCCTCACAGGACATTGTAGAATGGGGATTGCAGAGGACTTCACTTGTACTCGGAGAGGACTTTACATGGAGCACTTCGGTTGCACTGAGAGTCCTCAGCAGACTTTGGTACCTAGTTCTCTACGGAATCGCAATTGTGGACCCCGAAGATGTCGCAGAGACTTTATAGATTTTTGAGCTTTTTTTGTCGACCGATTAGAGACAATGTTCATATAGACCCAAGAGGTAGAGGTCAAAAATAGCGTGGGGAGCCTAACCTTACTTGTAGTCGTAACAATTTTAATAATAACGGTTACAATGGGGAATATAAGGCTTTTCTTTCTTTTCTTTTTTTTAAATATTAGCCTCCCTTGCTACCACTTAGGGTCATTGGAGGGAGGGGCTATCTACAGGTTACCACATCATTATAAACACCCATGGCTCAGGACAAGCTTTTACTAATAAATAAAAGATTGCACTGGTCGGAATTCGAGCCAGCAGCGTCAGGATTGCGAGGGAATGAAAATCTCCCTTATCAATGAAAAATTAATTAATTAATTTAAAATGTACTTTTGAACGATTTAATCCATAAAATAGCAAATATTCAATAAAATTGTTAGGAAAATCGCACATTTATTGAAAATGTAATATCGCACAAGTACATAAAGTTATGTAACTTAGATGTGAAGGACAATACATGTTGAAAATGCAGAAACCTAAGTATCTATTTGTTTTTTCTTTTGCAATTGAATGAGCAGAAGCCGGAGTATAGTGGGAGGCTAATAGAACAATAATTATAATACCTTTTTAAAGGCAGTTAGTTGAACGTCGAACTTCTGAGGAATAATGGGATTAAATAAATAAAAAATAATTTGGAAAGAAAAAAGTTCTTGCTATTGCCTACGTTTCGGCCTAAATTTCAGGCCTTCTTCAGGCTAGTGGGGAGGGTGTGTTGATTTATTTAAATCAATCATGATTTAGTTACCTTAAAGTAAGAGAATCTCTCCCTCCATCACACCCATTGCCCTGAAAAAAGCCAAACGTTGGCAATAATAATAACTTTTTGTTAACAAATTAGTATTTATTTCTTCAAGGCCCAAGACCGAATTCCCGACCAATCCTTACTTATATATTTTTTAAAGTTTTTTGTTCAGATGAATTGTTACAACCGGATTCCAACCGGATAGTCTAGAACAGTAGTGATTTCACCTATTACCTATATTTTTTTCTCAATCAAGTTAAAATAAAATCATTTATTAAATCCAATCCTAATAATCCTATCTAATAGATCTAGGAATATCTAATAAGTTATCGCTGAAGTAATAAACATAAGCTTATAGAAAGCTGAAGCTAAAATCTCTCATATAATTTAGTTATTATCGGCCTGTGAATAAATAATGTCATTTTCTAATAATTATTTATGTAAAAATTTTACGTTAATAACCAAAAAAATTGATATTTTGGAATGAATCTCTACAAGTATTCTTCCTTCATCTATTTACACCAAGCAAATTTACATTTTCTTCATGTGGTTCTTGTACGCTAATGGAATTAACATAGTATGTAATGCACTGTTATCTTTGTTCGTGCTTAAAGTAACTCTTACGTGGATAATTCGCTTCCTTTTTTTTTTTCTTTTTTTTTTTTATGTGCTGGAAATACATTATTTATTTATTTAAATAGAATGATGAAGTTGCTTTAATTTTCCTTGATTTCTACTTCATTCAGAACTACTGTACTCTCAGTGGTGGGCTTTAGTTCGAGAACTGCTTTACATGCCCGCCCTCTTTTACTGCACCCCACAGAATTTGCATTTTTGTCCGCACCGTTGAACTTGTAAGAGAGTATAATATATAAATATATTTTAATATTCTATATCTGTCGCTAACCCATCTATCACCCGTGGCCATCGGCGCTGCCTTGAAAATTCCCTCGAATATCCCCAACTTTTTCCAACTACTCTTCTTAAAATGTTTGTCTACCCGCGCTCGAATCTTTTATATTTTATTTCGCTTTTAAAGTTTCTAATAGTCTTCGGTACGATTCGTGTATTTTTGAAACTCTTAACGTTTAAAACCACTATGCAAATAAGTATTTTTGTAAATGCTTATTTTGGATACTATTTTTCCAATGCATTTGACGCAAATTTTGAAAAATTGTAATGGCTATCACCAATTCTGCATTGGAGAGCAAGAAATATGGTCCGGTAAAAAAAAAAATACATACTTGTATATTCAGCTTCGATTTTAATGCTGTTGAATGAGATGACGAATGACCGAAATCAGTCGATGGGAAGCTGTTCTTGGAAAATAATCAAAATTTAAAATCTTAATACATTTATTAATATAATTACAGTTACGAAAGAATGCATAGAATAATATATGGGTAAATTTTAATTTCAGAGCATTTATATTTTATGACATATAGAAAAAACATATTAAAAATTCAGTTTTGAGTGTTAATCTGGCCCTGAGAATTATTCTTAAGAAGGCAAAAGTAATTGTGAATCTCTACAAAAATATATCTTATGAGAGGCGTACAAAAGTTTTTTCTTTGTATTTAACGAATTATTTAAGAGGTTAATATGTGCCGTAAGCACACACTACCAAATTTAAAGTTTACAAGATAATCATCTTCATGTGTTTACCGACTCTGCATAGGAGAAGCTAAAAATAAGATAATTCGTTAAACATGTATGAGTTTGTATGTCCTAGTGAGCACTAGAGTCACAAAAAAGAATGATTTAGTGTGTATCCTTTTTCTTTTCCTGATTTTTTTATGAGCTTTTGGTTTCAGGGTGGGATTTGGCCAAAAAGGGACGGATGTGATTAACAAAAAGATTTTGGTAAGAAAATTAACAAATGTTGTTTGCTATACGACTGATGACAAATAGCTGATACCTCGCTGTATTTTTTTATTTCATTAAATATGAAATATGTGACTGTAACATCCTGTAGAGACTCACTGCAGAACTCTGGGGTGCCGCAAAACAAATGCTCCCTATTATGTGTCCAACTGTACCCTTCATTACGACTTTAATATTCCTTTCGTCCAAGATCTATTCTCCACCCGCTCTTCCATAGCAAACCCCAATTTCATCCCAATTTATATGCCCAATCCCTGTCGTCGGACTCCAATCCTCACAATCCTCCCCGGCGACTGAAACGGAGATGGCCTCGCGACCTCCTGGGCCTTAATGCTTAACTGAACGTTTTAGGAGTTGGGTCAATGGGCTCTTTCTCCCTGCACATTGATGTTTATTTATTTTGTATTTTATTTATTTTTATATTTTCTTATTAATTTGTTTTGTATATATTTTCTCTCTTATCAAGTTGTAAGATTTTTAACAACAGACTGTGGGAAAAATAAAGATTTATTAGCTGAAAAAGGTTTACCTACAATATTTATGTTATAAATTGACTTTGATGAAAAATAAATAAGACACATAATAAAAAAAAAAAAGGGTGATAATTATCTAAAATAACTGACATTTCTTAGCTTATTGAGCAAAGATGGTTACCCTGCATAGAGATTTATAGAGATTCAAAAATAATCATAATCATGGTTTTTGGTTGGATATAAATAAAAATGTATTATTGAATCTATGTTATTGTTTCATAAACAATAAAATTGAAAAACCTATTTTTTAAATATATATATTTTTGAAATATATCTATACTTTCATAAATAGCAAGAAGGCAAAAAGATTTAATTAAAACTTACCATTGACCTTAAGAGATTTTAATCAAAATATGAGTTCTATGAGAAACTAGAATTTGATAATATCTGGGCTATGTTTAGACAGTTCTATTTAACTTCTGCCAAGTTTAATTGAAGCTTGAATTTCCCTCTTGTTCTGGTTTTAGCAGCTTTTCCTTGAGAGTATTCATTCTTGGTTCCACAAGTAAAATTCCGTCATATGTTCCTTTGATTCTGCAAAAAAATTTGAAAATGGAGCCGTTGGTTCGAAATATATATATTTGTATCCTCCAGACATATTAGGCTAGGGCGCCCTGGACTGTTAGAGGAAGCTATTCGATGTGTGCGGCTTATCCCGCGTGTCTGTTTTAGTTTCTTCATTATCATTAAATTTATTGATAATATAATACTTAGAAGGTGGGAAATGTATGGTTTGGAATTTATGTCGTACAAGTATTTTCCCCCAATCGCTAATAAAGGAATATAGTTAGGAGTATAATATGAGGTTAAAGTGATTGACCACTTTTCCTTTTTCTGTAAATAGACAAATAGAGAAACCTTTCCTTATAACTTTCCTTATTTAGTTGGCTGAGTTTTTTGGCGGATGAAATGAACAAATGAGAGAGGGGTCGGTATATAGACTGAATAAAAGTTATTAATAATTTTTAGTGCAAGGGCACAGGATAAAAAATCTAAATGGACTCGAACCTGGATCTCCTGCTATCCGGGCCGGTGCATTTTCCACTTATGCTACCGAGACAAGTCTGATAAGTTATTAAAGTAGCATAAATGGAAAATGCACCGGCCCGGATAGCAGGAGATCCAGGTTCGAGTCCTGGCTGGGACATTTTGATTTTTTAGTTTGTTAACTTGCACTAAAAATTATTAATAACTTTTATTCAGTGTATATACCAAGCCCTCTCCCATTTGTTCATTTCATCCGCCAAAAAACTCAGCCAACTAAATAAGGAAAGTTATAAGGAAAGGTTTCTCTATTTGTCTATTTACAGAGAAAGGAAAAGTGGTCAATCACTTTAACCTCATATTATACTCCTAACTATATTCCTTTATTAGCGATTGGGGAAAAATACTTGTACGAATTTTTCTTCAAATCTGTACATTTTAGCAATGCATGGATATGACTAATCTCAAACCAAAATTTACCAAATACTCTTCTGAGCCCTAAAAACCACTCCCAGATTCGTGTAAAAAGTTCATAGTAGCAAAACGCCGCTCAAGAGCATTGTTCCAAAAATTCAGACACCCCTTAGACCAAAATAATTTTAATCATCTCTCCAGACTCGTAAAACAAAAATTAGGTGTTTTACGACAGGAGGCCTTTAATGCCTAACTGTCTACCCTCTCAGCAGGAGACAAATCACTTTGGATTTCTACTCACAGAATCCTTAAGAACCATGAAGCTTCTACTCCCTTGCGTCGAGGAGATGGTTCCTGGGCCTCTTCTGACAAAGACAAGGCCGAAATGTGTACCCAGCACCTCAGGCAAACATTTACTCCTGTTAAATTTCTTAGACCTGTCTAATGCCGCGGAGACTGAGAAATTTCTGGACACGCCATTACCTATGTCCTTGCCACTCTAGGCAGTAACACCTTCCGAGGTCAAGTACATAATCTCTCATCTGCCTAAGGGCAAATCAACCGGATATGATTAAATCACTGGATGCCTTCCAATGGACCCTCCAATATCCTCCCAAATCATCAGTTCGGCTTCAGAAGTAAGCATTCTACTGACCAGAAGTGTTTCGGGTCGTAGACTACATTTCCTCTTCCCTTGAGCGCAAAGAGTATGCCCAGGAGTTTTTTTGGATGTTTCCCAAGCATTTAATAGAGTCTGGCACAGTGGTCTTCTGCTTAAACTGAAATCCTAACTTCCTAATAACACTTACCTTATCCTTAAGTCTTACTTATCCAACCGTTTCTTTAGGATTTGGCATAGATCTTAAATGGTAGGGAAAAATATTCAGTTCTGAAGACAACTGATATTGATCTAAGACACTTTTTATGTATAGAAATGATTTATGGGCTAAAATTATTGGTTTCCGCAGAAAAAACTATCATTTTAGTTTTGGGATAATAATCCAATTGTAATACTAATGCACACTATATAATAATAATTTAACAATAATTACGAACAAAAAAAAAAAAAAAGAAGTAAAAGATTGGACTATACAATATTTATCCTATGGAAAATATGGATGTTCATTGAGAATGAAAATGGTTTAATACAGACCTTCATTATCTTTCAGGAACGGAAAGAAAGTTTGTCTGCCTGTTTAATTATTTTACTCTGCCTACTGGATAAATAATTTTCTAAAGAGGGAGAGAATCTCACTTTCGAGTTATATATCCTTCGCCAGCTGATAACGTACAGAGGACAAATGTTTAGCCTCCATGGTGTGGGACACTTGCCCGTCAAGGGAGAGAAGCGATACAGACTGGACAATTGTGGACGGTGATACAGTGCATGCCTCATTATGTCGGAACGATCGGGACCTACACGTCTGGAGTCCCTCCATGTATGTTTAGAATAGTGTGGGTGCTTGTGGAGACCACCAAGGCCCCAACTGATTGCATGAATGGCCTAAAGAACAATCATAAAATACTACATTTACTTATTATTCATATATAACAATTTATATTATTCGAAAATCTTTATTCAAAAAGTTAATAACTAAACTTCTTAAATGATTTTAGTTGGGGTTCGGTCAAGGTAGATCTAAAAAAAACACACAAATTTAAAAAATGTATTTTTTAATAAAGGATCATCTGCCAACGTTTCGGCCTACATTGTAAGCCATCTTCAGGGCTATCATGAAGATGAGAGAGGACGTCCTGTCCCTAGGTTCACATTTCCATGACATGTGAAAATTTCAGTCATGTGACACATTTTCAGTCATGTGTCACATCACATGTGACATTTCAGTCATGGAAATGTGAACCTAGGGACAGGACGTCCTCTCTCATCTTCATGATAGCCCTGAAGGTGGCTTACAATGCAAGCCGAAACGTCGGCAGATAATCCTTTATTAAAAAATACATTTTTTAAATTTGTGTTTTTTTTTGGATTTACCCTTGACCGGACCCCAACTAAAATAATTTAAGAATAATATCTACGGTCAATAAAACTCTCCTTTTGTTAATACCTAAACAGCAACTTTGAGCGATAAGTATTTTCTTATGTATGAAGCACAATCTGTTGAAATACCTTCAAGCAGAATCTGCGGAAACTAAGCGAATCTCGAATATTTTTTATTTATCTCCATGTAGTGCAATCTAGGGACTGCAATCCCTGCAATGTAGGGACATCCATTAATAATAATATCCTTTTTCAATAATGAAACCGGGATTCAATTTAATTACTCTAACCCTAAAATGACGATGGCAGTTGCAGGGAAAAATCATTGTTCGATTCGTCCGACTTTGCCTTTAAGAAACTCAACTTTTTCTTTTACAAAAAAGGGATATGCCAAATTACATTAAGAGGGGCTAATTGCAGCTTCTAGACCGTAAAGTTAAAATTTACGGTATAGGTAAAAGCCCATTCTTAATTATTCATTTTCATCGGGTTATTATTAAACTATTTATTTTATCAATAAATGTTTATTGATAAAATAAATAAACTATGATTATGTAGTAGACAGCAGTTATGTGTCTGTGTTGATTTTCATTACTCTAAAGCTAATAGCATTAAAAACTATTCACTCTCACTTGACATTTCATATTGTTCCCCACATATTTTGGCCTGACATCTCTGAATAACAAACTCACCTTATCGTTTTATGACTAAAAGCAAAATTTCGTTATGAATAACAGCCGATTGTGGCTTTCAGGCCGTAAAATTACGGTACTGATAAACCTCCCTCTCCGACTTATTCAAATTCATTTGTTCAGCAGTTGAACACATAAAACATGTCATTACTTACATGTAAACAAACATGTGTTGAGATTGATTGCTCCAAATTATATATCACGGGTACCACATCGAAATAGCTGTCACGGAACAAACTTTTGATATTTATATATATATGTATATGTATATATGAAAAAACCAGAAGGTTGTAATCAAACATTTCTTCATTGAAAGTCTGTCAGAAAAAGACAGCAAAAATATCGAAGATTTCCTTAGCTTCCTTAAAGACAGACGTTGAATGTGGGAGATATTCACTAGGCCTGGCTCTAGATTGACCGGGAATGAAGAGTAGGGGAAACGGTCAACCAATGTATATTTGTAAATCTCTACCTTAAGAAACGTTTTTTGTAAACATGTCACAGAAATGAAAGTCAAATTTTTTTTTTACTCCGATTATATTCTAGAAACTTTTTCGTAATCAAAATAAAAAAAATTTGATCTACCACCAAACCCTTCTTTTTTTTTATTTCAACCAAAAATAAATCATTGAAATTCAATAAAAAGCCTTAACACCGAATTTTGGTTCTATATTTATATAAAAAAGAAAATCTGTCGTCCTATTCTCGATTTAGCACTATTAAATATCTTATTTAATAAACGTTCTTTCTAAAAAATTTTATATAATAGAATGTTATAAAATTACTTATTACATTCATTTTGGTCATTACATTTTATTTAAAAGATAAACCTCTCCTAGCCCACAGA
Source organism: Oncopeltus fasciatus (assembly GCA_000696205.2). Taxonomy (NCBI): domain Eukaryota; kingdom Metazoa; phylum Arthropoda; class Insecta; order Hemiptera; family Lygaeidae; genus Oncopeltus; species Oncopeltus fasciatus. The sequence continues at coordinate 290,183 of KZ807930.1, forward strand.
CGATCTTACCCATTAACGAACACAGTTGGATGCGTAAGCTTGCAAAAGTATGCTTGAATAATGAATTAGTTCTTATTATTTAAATATATATGAGTATATATATTTAGACACCAATATATTGACATGCCTAACACAATTTGTAAGCTATTCAGTTATTCAATAATAATAAAGCTTCGACCTATATATATATATATAATATTTGTATGTTATTTTTAACCTTTAAACTTTACCTTACTTTTAGATTATTTTATATAAGATATGTTGTAGTTCTTCATAAGTCGCGTCATGGGACCAATCTAGGAACGGTTTTGTTTTTTTTCCTGACGAGAAATGTTGTAAAACAAAAGTCCGTCACGCAGGAGTTGTGTAAATCTTAGTAAATATACCATTTTTAATTAAAAACGGATATAAATAAGAGTATTCGTAATTTACTCTTATTTATATCCGTTTTTAATTAAAAATGGTAAATTTACTAATTTACTAAGCTTGAGAAGGCAGTGGAATGAATGAATGAATCTTATAAGAACGATTAATCTCTGCTGTAGGCTGGCCGAGAGTAGGATTAACACTCACCCATCCTAGTTATATTCATAAATCTCTTTCTTTATAAGCGTTTTTGTAAAAAATGCTATATAACTTATCCGTTAAAAGGAAGACATTAGGATTTTTAAGTTTGATCTCTTCCTAAACCCCCTCCCCCCTACCTATTTTTATTTTAACCAGAAATTGATTTTTTCTAAGGGGAAAAACCGAAATACAGAATTTGTTTTCTATATTAAAAAAAAATTTAAAATAGGACCGCGTAACTATAAAAACATGCTGTCTTAAATTGTTTTTGATATGTATTTTTTTCATAAAATTATGGAGTAAAAATGTTTAAAAATTAGGTTTTTCTGATTTATGGGCTAAAATTATTGGTTTCCGCAGAAAAAACTATCATTTTAGTTTTGGGATAATAATCCAATTGTAATACTAATGCACACTATATAATAATAATTTAACAATAATTACGAACAAAAAAAAAAAAAAAGAAGTAAAAGATTGGACTATACAATATTTATCCTATGGAAAATATGGATGTTCATTGAGAATGAAAATGGTTTAATACAGACCTTCATTATCTTTCAGGAACGGAAAGAAAGTTTGTCTGCCTGTTTAATTATTTTACTCTGCCTACTGGATAAATAATTTTCTAAAGAGGGAGAGAATCTCACTTTCGAGTTATATATCCTTCGCCAGCTGATAACGTACAGAGGACAAATGTTTAGCCTCCATGGTGTGGGACACTTGCCCGTCAAGGGAGAGAAGCGATACAGACTGGACAATTGTGGACGGTGATACAGTGCATGCCTCATTATGTCGGAACGATCGGGACCTACACGTCTGGAGTCCCTCCATGTATGTTTAGAATAGTGTGGGTGCTTGTGGAGACCACCAAGGCCCCAACTGATTGCATGAATGGCCTAAAGAACAATCATAAAATACTACATTTACTTATTATTCATATATAACAATTTATATTATTCGAAAATCTTTATTCAAAAAGTTAATAACTAAACTTCTTAAATGATTTTAGTTGGGGTTCGGTCAAGGTAGATCTAAAAAAAACACACANATTTAAGAAAGCTATTATTTTATATTATTGATTGCCCTCCAATTTTTTTTAAAACCTTTTTTTCTTCTTTTTGCCTGAATCACAAAATATTTTCCTTTCCTTTTTTGCACCCACCGAGCACCCCAATTAGGGAGGGTTACTTTTTTACCTAAAGATTGATAAGTAATTTTACAACGAACTTGCTACTCGCCAAAGGAGAAGCATTTTTAACCAATGGTAACCATTATTATGATTATTAGGCTTATCATAAAACGAATTTTGCTAGTCTAAAAAGTAATCTGATGAAATAATCTCTTTGTAACTATTAAAAATAAAGATAAATTGTTTTTTAATGAAGAATTTAACCACTTTCTATTTTTTTAAGTTTGAGAATATTCCTTATAGAAATAGATCTAATCACATTAAAACTATGCGAATATAATCTACTAAAAATCATTCAATTCTTCGTTGAACTTCCATAGAAGATTCTTACTATATGGTCCATATTAGATATAAAATATTATTTTCTAATGCGTTTGTTGCATAATTTTTTTAGAGCAAATAAATGACGTCAAGGTAATTGAAGAATATAATTAAGAGTGGCCTATCCTATTCTTCATAATAGAGAATGCTATGTTGATTTTATTTTTCGAAATTTTACATAAGGGTGAGGTGTGGTACACAAAAAACAAATTGAAAATCTGTTAGTATCTTCTATTTTGTTGGCTTATCAAGAGAGTTATGGAACATGACAGAAATCAAATTTAATTTTGTATAATTTACGTTTTTTACTTTTATTTAACGAGATAAGAACAACTTTTATCAATGTTTCCAGCTGAACTAGGTTAAAGGGACTTGCAAAACTGAAAGAAAATCTTTGGGAAGTGAGAATTTTAAATTAAGCCCTTCGCTGTCTGAGATTCAGAGGCAAAAACTAGCTCGACCACGTCCACATCACCTGCCTAAAAACGGTCCTCCGAAATACACTCAGTTTTTTTAACCTTTTCTTGACAGTTATGAGTTGATAACCAATATTTATAGACACAGTTATTCATATTTATGTGTCATAGAATATGCTTTACTTAACTTTCTAATGATTAGCAAATTTATTGCATTCCTTCCCCGTATTTGTAGTTTCATCTCCTTCTTTAAATATCGAAATTCTGGTTACGGTGATAATTGTTTCATGGTACTTTTTTGTGCTATTTTTATCTCTAGATGCATTAGTTATTTTTACTTTTGTTGTTTATTTTATCTATTTTTAGATAATTTTTTTTTAGTAGCTGCTAAAGTGTTCATTTTTAAAAAATTTTTTGTTCTAAGAGGCTTAGTAAGATGAATGCCGTTCCATGACTTTAGATGGTAACATTTTTTCTACAAATTCGATGGTGTAGAATTATTTAAAATGTCAGTCATCATGGGTAGGTTACTAGGAAATTCGCCTGGGAAGGTTATGTTATGAATTCAAGGAAATTCGCTAAAATCTTTAGGGACCCGAAAGGGGGAAGTACCTCCTATGACGTCACCATCGATGGTGTAGGTAATTCGCTCCTTTGTTGTCACCAGCATAGATATAGAGGTAAGACCCCGAGCGCTGATGCCTTGTTCCAAAGGGGTAGGCTTAGGAGGTAAGAAGTTTTGGCGGGAAACCATGGTGTCCGCCATTTTCTCTTCATTTGTGTGTAACAGAACCGGCAAAAACACCCTACTGATGTGCAATCTAGGCATATTTCCCATGTAAAAATGGATATTAATAAGGGCAACTGAGGAAATTTTCTTTTAAAATCTTGAGAGAACAATTAGCGTAATATATATGGCCACTAAACTTTACTCTTGGCTTGCCCGAAAGGATAAGTAGGGATCATCATCCATATTAATTGTAGTTACTTTAATAAATTTTTGTTTATTAACCGTTTTACATTTTACATAGAACAAAATGTTAGAAAATTAAATTTTTCGCCTATGAATTTCTCTAAAAATTACCATAAGTGGAAATTATTGGAGAAATTCGTTCTTTAGGTGTAAAAAATAAATGTTAGAACATATAATTGTACACCTAAGAATTTCTCTGAACGTTTCCATTCTCAAAATAGCAAAAATATTATGAATTTTGGTTTCCCTTTAAACCCCCTCTTACCTTCACCCCATTTCAACCATAGTTGAATATTTTAAATAATAGTATCAATTGTGGTATGTAATCCCTGGTTAAATTTTATACAAGAAATGCAAAGGAAGCTAGAAAAAAAAATCTTACTACCTCAGCCGGGTCCCGAACCCGAGTTTCCTACTTTACGGGCAGGTATGTTGACCATCTACTGCTAGCCCGTCTTGGTGGTTTAGGGGTCAGCATACCTGCCCAGAAAGTAAGAGACCCGGGTTCGAGTCCTGGCTGAGGTAGTAAGATTTTTTTCTGGCTCCCTTTGCATTTCTTGAACATTTTAAATGTTTGTAATGAGGAGCATAAATAACTAATTTGTTTTCTATATAAAAGCCATAAGAGGACTTAGTCCCAGTAGTCTAAATTATTCATGACATCAGCTATGCTTGTACATTTTTTAATTTACTTTCACGATTTGTCCTACATTTTTAAAATCTTTGAGAAAATCTGAATAGCAAGATGTTTATGCGCAGGACGAATGTCTGAGACAAAACAGTAATGGTTACGAAATTAATTGGTAACCAGCCGAATAATCAAAGGTTTTCCATTAAAATGAAATCATCTCGTCCTTTTTTTGTGTGTGTCGTTCAGTATCGGATTGCTCGAAGCTTAATATTGATTGTGCTGCTATCGGATGGCCATATTGTGTATGAAAAAATTAATAACTGACTAAATGAAAAGCGATCTTGGTTTGTCGTTTTCTCTTGTAAGCTCAATACCAGCTGATGATAAATGATGGAAATTTCATGGATATTTAATTGCTGAATGCAATCGCTTTAAGCTTAGTGGCCATTGGTAAGGAAACATATATTTGTTACCACCTATTTAAGTATTCCGATATATTTTGCACAGGCAGAAGTAAATGCGCCCATGAGTAGATGTCTCTATTTATTTTTTTTTATTAGAGATAAATCCTGGATATGAAAGAAGTCCTTGTCTGATAAGCGAGATAGGGAGGGGGGTATGGGGTTTGGAAGATATCCTGAACATAGACTGAGTCCTTCCGTTTACATATCCCTCTGAATGGTGTGTCGCCATGATCCTCACAAATACATCCATCCTTACCCTTGGGTTTCTGGTTCTGCGGCTTCGTCTTCTCTTATCTCTCCCCGCGTGAATTACTCCACACGTCGCCCGAGGTTTTCTTATCTCCTCAACCTCCCCTTGGCTTCTCCTTAATTCCAGTTTTATATCCAATCTAAATTCCAGCGCCTCGGCTCCACCAGTAAATCCTTCTGTAGTATGTGTTCTAAATGCGATAATATACAATCACTTATCTCCTAATTGTCATTCTCTTGTGACTCCTAAACAACAGCTATTGCTAGTTGACCAAGGCCATTTAAGGGCGTTGCCTCTCAGATGTCAGATATGGGATGGGTCAAAGAGAAAAATGTAATTTTCAATTGCTTTCCTCTAAAGGCGCCTTTGTCGATAAATACTTGATAGCGCTGTTAAAAATATATCTTATCAGGTTTAATTTTCTGTATATTTTTTTAATTTATTAAGAGAAAGAAAGGAAAATAAATAAATAATTTTTAATGATCTTTAAATNCTCACTAAGACATATAATTTCTAACGGGACATATATTGTCTTGGGAGATAGATGATTTGCAGGCATTTGTCTCTCTTCTCCGTCCTTTAAAATTTGTGAAATATGCTAAGACTGATATTTCATAATTTTCTGAATGTTGAATTACTTGTACCTGTGTCAGTTATAAATGGAACTTAAGTACCACCGGAGCTATCGAATGACGGTGTTATCTAATCGGTAGAGACTTGCTATCACTCTCAGTCCAAATATTACACAAATATAACTTCGCGATAGGCGCACAGCTAATATTAAGGGATTTTTATATTTTCTTCATGTAAAATCACAAAAAATCTTCAAAAAATAACTTTACATTTTGTTACATTTGAGACTTTAAATTATGATGTAATAACTTAATCTCCAAAATGGCTCTTTTGTTATACACAGCTTAAAGTTTTTAAAGTTAAAGTTTTTTTTTTTCTAAAAACTTTTTACAGGTATCACACTATAGTAACTGGATTTTTTTTTGTCTATATAAATGATAGAATTTTAATTTTTTATCAATTAATCAAATTTGTGTCAGTTGGTTTAAGTTGTAATGTATTGTTATCGTTTTTCATTTAATTTGCCACTTTTATAGGGAAAAATAAAGGTTATCAATGACTTTAATTTATTAAGGTTGCTTATATTAGTTTAATAATTAACTTGAGTTAGTTATTAATCAAAATCAGGCTGGTTGATAACCCCAAATTCAAAGGCAACTACAGTAAGTATTTTGATGTAGCTGGCCTAATGATAATTCTCGGATAATGAAATTGAATAATCAGAAATGAGGGATAACCCTCGTTTTTTTTTTCTGAATTACAATTTATTATGTCGTTTTTGTACATACATAAAAAAAAGAATATTTCACTGATGAGCTAGCTCAGATCAATGAGACTGGAGGTTTACATAAAGGGATGCGATATTAAGTTTACTTTTTTTTAAAACATAAATTGTCGTAAGGCATCCTGAAGCCTTATAAGAGAATGAAATAGGTCAAATGGGAGGAGAGATATATTTTTCTATAATCTTCCGTTTCATTTAAACTTATATAAAGCTGAAGATGCAATGTAAATCTGAAGGAAACCTCACATATGGTTATAGGGGGCGGTGAGGGGGGTGGGGGAAATGAGATTATAATGGAGGGGGGGGGGGGTTATGAATGAAAGGGGAGAGATTACAGGAGCTTGAGAGTTTCAAATACTTGAGTATTCATCCTCGACGAGGGCGGATTTATAGACGAGGAAGTAAGGCTGGAAAGAGGTCCTGCCGGGAAGACATTTCTCTGGCATCTGTGTCCTGACATCCTGGTCTCGAGGAGGAGTTAAATAGCCGTCTAAGAAGGATCCACAATCCTACATACCCTTTCCACTTATATAATAAAAGAATAAATCCAGTACCTCTAATGTGGTACCTGCAGAAGTCAAAAGAGAAAGACAAGGTCCTCAATCTAGGCATTCTAGATAGTTCCGGAGGAGAAGGCTAGATGATAGACACTTGAGGAGATCCATGTAGCAGTAGTAAGGCGAAGAGAAGGTGACCACATCTTCCGGGTTGATGGCGAGTAACTCGGAATGGAGATGATGACTTGAGCTTGTACCAGAGGTCTTCTGGGTCTGTGCACTATAGAGAACAATGAGCGTGTAAGTGAGGTCTAGATAGTTCTGGAGGGGAAGGGTAGATGACGGATACTTGAGGAGATCCATGTAGCAGTATTAAGGCGAAGAGAAAGTGACCTCATCTTCTGGGTTGATGGCGAGTAACTCGGAATGGAGAAGATGACTTGAGATGGTGGTACCAGAGGTCTTCTGGGTCTGTGCTCTATAGAGAACAATGAGTGTGTAAGTGAGGTCTAGCAATCCGCTATTGAGCATATTCAACCTCATAAATTTGCATAATAATTAGTTTGATTCGATAATTATTCTTCTATTAAACTATAAGAAACTGTAAAAATTATAAATTCGATTTGAAATATTTGCACAATTAACTTTGTAATTTGGCTGATTAGGGCTTAAAGTTTATTTGCAATCAAAAATATATATCAAAACTAAATCATGACTCGATGATTTAGTTACCATTGTCTCTCTCTACTACACCTGATGAAGGTCTGAAATTAGTCCGAAACGTTCACAATAATAACATTTTTCTTTTGTATAGAAATCAGTTTTATTTTTTTAAAGCCCTAGACTGAATCCTCTACCAATCCTTCCTCATAACGTTAGACGATCAACTATTTGATTCCAAAGTAAAAAATAAAAATAAATTTTAGATTAATGAAGATATCAAGTATTTACTTTAAGTTCTTTTCCTTGATGGCTTATTTCATATATTAACGATATATTTATCGTTTTATATATATATTTATATATTTATGTGTGTGCGCGTGTGTCTGGATTTATGTATACACCCACTATAGATCCTTTCTACTTTTCTCTGACGATGGGCGAAATGTTTTTCCGAAAATCTAAACTATTATTGCGTGTTCTATATTTTTGAACTCTAAAAATTTGTTTCCTCTCCTGTATTTTCATATAA
>KZ807930.1:303573-314341 GCA_000696205.2 Oncopeltus fasciatus
ATATATATATATAACATTTTAGTGTGTACAGCAAATCTACAGTAAATATATAATGAATAACGATACTTCTTTCTATCGACCTAAGCAAAATGGAACTGTTAGGAGTTAACTAATAACTTGCTATTATATTACTGAAGTTATGAAAGCCCCATAGGAAGTTTTTTTTTTTAAATTTCCTAGTTACAGCTTCTCTTGCTATTGATAATTTTCAAAATCACTATATTTTGGTTTAAATTTGTTCTTAAATTAATCATATAATTTAATATTGAATGCTGAATTCTTCCGAATGCTTTGAAAAAAAAAAAAATTTTCTTTATAGTTAAGGGTAAAATTAGGTAAGATATCAATTTCGGACTTCATTTAGGCAAATATGGACATTTTGAAAAAAAAAAAATCAAGAACTAAAGTATTATATATGCAGTATTTGTATACAGGGGTAAGCAGAGGAGCTACTTTTTTTAAATCCTATTTCTTTAGGAAAAGGTTTAAAGCAGGGGTGTTGCATGTCCCCTATGCTCTTCAAGATCCATCCCGTGACTTGTGATTTTCGAAGATTTTCGAGCAGAGAGCCGCAAATTTGAGGACTTTGAAGACTGGTTTCTTCCCTGTACGAGGATAGTCGACACTCGCAGATCTAGCAATGCTCTGGAACCATCGGAACTAGGCTTTTGTTTACAGTCTGCAGTAGCATGTAGCAAGAGAGACTATCGAACCTAAGCCCCTTTGGATATTGTTTGGAAGGGGGGGAGGGGAGTTTCTCATATATAAATTTGTGAAATACTTCGCCAAATATCATTATTATTGGGACTTATGGCTTATATAAAAACTGCAGTGAGGGTAAACCATTATTTATGAGAGAAAGAAAAGAGTGGGGCCGATAAGAAAAGGGCCTAATACTTTTTGTTCTCGAGAGACATTAGAAAAGCTCTTTTGCCGAGGGAATAAACTCCAATAAAGGGGAATGGAAAGTTTTCCTTATATATATAATGTATATAACATATTTTCCTTACTATCGTTTATGAATACTTAAAACATTTTTATATATTTGGTTTGCATATATAATACAACAATTCTTCAATATTATTACTACCATAAAAAATATTAAACTAACAACTGTCTAATTCTGCAACTTATTTAACTAAGGATATAAGTGCAACTCACTATTACACAGAACCACAAATGTATTCCTTGTAAACAATTAGCTCTAGTAAATTATAATTTGTTAATGATGTCAAGATTTGATTTTCTTACTAATCTTTATCTATAATTGATTTATAAATTATCAAACACTAGTGATTAAATTAAAAAAGACATTTATTATTCACATAAATAGAGGAGAATAACGTATAGTTGATTAAATATTAACGTTATTGATAGTGTATGATTTAAAATCCCTAATAGGCTTGTCTAGTTAATTATTTATTACAATACAAATAAAAGTGACTGGTAGGAATGTATTTGCTTCTTCTGATGAAGCTATTGTATTACAAGCAGATAAAGTATTATTCGACAAAGCATTTTCAGATCCTGGTCGCTGATCGTCTTGCAGGCCGGTGTGCATCAACACGAACTCCTTCGTTCCGATACTGCCAATATTTTTGATATCAATTTCTCTTAGGATACATTATGATAAGAGCCACAGCTCTGGCTCCTGAAACTTCAGACTGACACGTTTGAGGCTGTGTATACCCTCCTCAAGATCCACAATACCACACTGATTCCACTCTGGAGGCCGTGTATTATTCGCGTATCTGGTTTAGAAAGGAATCGAGGCCGTTGGCCACCCCGGTTCCCGCCCTTGCGTTCGGGCGTTCAAAGATATCGTTCTAAAGTACTCGCCTTATCATGGCTTTGATAGATACTGAAAAACGTCTTCCCGCTCTGAAAGCCCCTCTTTACTTATATATAACGCATTTGATTTTTTTTTATTTAAAAAAAATACCTTCTCATTGCCAACACTTCATAAAAATAAAATAATATGAAGAGAAAAAAAACAAACAACCTGTGTATTGTAAATAGAGATTTAGGAGTTCTGCCATTGGGCAGCTTCTCCATCAAGTGAAGTAAACGCTAAGTTCTTTCTCCTTTTTCTGTATTTTCTTATTATTTTTATTTTATTTTATTTATATATATATNTTGTATTTATGTTTTTTAAATGGTTACTTTAAAATGAATAAACTATATATATATATATATACATACATAAAAAAATTATTTCTATTGATAATTAGGTGAAAAAAGTGGCGTGTAATTCATATCCATTAGAGAAACAGTGTTCAAAACTTTTTTGGAACGTTGTTGGCTGGAAATAACTTGGATATTAAAAAAAAAAAAATTGAAATCGTTTTCAAGATTCGAATTCATTTCGTTGAAACGAACTCTTCAAAATTATTATGTATACATATATTTGACTGTTTGCGCTCTTGCGTTCGTAATTTTAAAAATTAAATTGAAACGGTTAATTCGTTATTTATTTAAAACGTTGGATAAGACTGGGGACACACATTTTTTGTTGAGTTGGATCTGACACTGTATTTTCACTAATTCTTGGCGTCTGAATCTGAGAATAACCTCAGATTTTGTCCATCACGTCAATTTTTTAAACTACAAGATATCCTCAGAAATCATATAAATCATGCATTTAAAAGAACATAAAGTAAAAACGGTCCAAATATACAGTTTACAAAACATTTAATTTAAGTTAAATCGAGTTCATACACATATAATTGTTTAATTAATGAACAGTACTTAAAAATTAAGATAAAAATTTCCGTTTGTAGCTTTTTCTGGAGTATTTAGTTTGTGTATTCGCGCTTGATGCTCCAACAGTAGTCAGCCATCATATGTACGTCCTATCATATCTTCATCGTTGGAGTCGCTTTAATCTGCACCATATCCGTATTCCCTTTATCCCAAAGAGAGAAATTCATTGAAAACAGGCACGTATTGCTGCGGCGTATAACTTACAGTAAATTAGGATACTCTATTATACATTTGTTTTTCTTGTTATAACCCGATGTTTTCACTATACAAAAGTAACAATCACTTGAATGATCTTTGGGATCGCGCCAAATCATAGGTATACTAAATGGAAGCTTAGCATGTGTTCCCTTGGTCCATATCCGTAAACCTTCAACATACTGTTTACACACTTTATGAGTTGCCCGTGCTTTATCTTGATCACCAAGTTTCAATTAAAAATGGGCAAAATGTGCTTGTCCTACAAATGTACTGATGTTTGTCCTTTGACTGAGAATGGTAAAACTGCCACATATATAACAAAACGAATCGGGGCTGTTTTCGCACTTTCGACGTGTAGGAGCAGAGGTAACCATGAGGAAACGTTTCAGTTCAAACACACTATGTGGTTCTGTACACTTCCGTAACGAAATACTAAATACTGCTTACCGACACACAACGTTCCACCACTATATAACATATGTAACTAAACAGTCAGGTCTAGACCAGCATGCGCCCCACCCTCAGAGAAACCGAACGTGACGTTATAGAAGAAAACTAAAAACAGTTTAGTAACCACCTTGTATCATTCTATAAAAAAAAGCTAATAAATTATTATTCAATTATCAGATATAATTGAAAGAACTTGTTCGAATAAGAGAGACTTTAGAGGTCGAAAATAATTTAAAATCTTAATAACTATAACACATCGAAGAGATAAATAAATTTTTGGTTGAAATCAGATGAGTGGTAGGGGGGGGGGGGAGAGAATCAAGGAAACGCGATAAATTTTCATTTTTATTTGGGTTGCAAAAATAATATCTAATTTGTTGATCGCAATACATTAAACAATCTAATTACTTTAAGTTTGTGTTCATTGTTTTTTTTTTGTTTTTTTTACGACAAGCTCATTAAAGAAGATATTCTTGAATTTAACTTTAAAAGCTGAGTACTTCCCCACTCTTGATTCCCGGCCAGTCTAGAGCCAGGTTAAGTGGTATTGCTTTTTAAGCTCATTGCTCTCTCCCAATCCCAAGATATTATTCGTCATTTATTCTTCATGGCAATCTAAAATAAATATGCAAATCTGCTAATTTACGCAGCTAAATTGAAAAACTTTTTTTTACTATTATGAGAAAAGCTTAAAAATTATTCATTATATATTCCTTTCATTTTACATGCAAATATAAGGTTTTATTTTTATTTGCTTTTATGAAAGTAATTTTTCATTCTTTATATTGGGGAGTATGGCGGTCCCCTGGATTTTCTGTCCCCCCCATCATTACTAAGGGGTGGTCGGACCCCCCCTCGCGTATTAAGTGAACGTTTTACGAGTTCAATTTCAGTGCCACCTGCCTCCGCCTTCCTCTCTTCCTGTTATTTTTCCGTCCTGGGCCAATCAAGGAGCGAAGAATGGAGTGACGTGTTTTATCCCCACAAATATTTAGAGGGGGGGGGGGTTTCGTTTCTCTTTTTGCATTTCACTCAAAAAGTCCTAACCGCTCTGCAGTATAGTTCTGGCGTCGAATTTTTTTTTCTATTTAAAAATTTGAAAAAAAAATTTGTATAATTTGAAGACCAGCCTTCAAGTATCGGAACACACAACCACTTGTTCCTTTCTCCCGAAAATCAGAATAAAATAAATATGAAACATGTGTACCTTGGCGCCAGTCAGTTTCAGGCCAAACAACACTCTAATAGTTATATTAATTGATTTCATATAGATATGAGGTTTTGAAAAAAAAAAAAAAAAAAAAAAAAAAAAAAGAAAATATTTTTTATATACATTTCATTAACCATGCATGAAAATATAAAAATTATATTTATGTTTCAGGTATGTATTTATCTCATCCAAAGCATTATATGTAAGTAGAAGATTTATTTCTTAGACATAAATCATTGTTGGTAGTTCTGATACAAGTAAGAAAAAATCCTGAATAATAATATTAATAATAATGGGATATATTAAGATAAAGAGAATAGTATAGCTTAATGAGTTTGGTGTTAGTCTTTAATAAATTTCATTGCAATATCCTTAATTTTAACAATGCAAAATACGATTAATATAATAAAATAAGGTCGGAGGTTCGTAAACCGTCGAGTATTATGCAGAAGAAATTAATCGGTGTTTTGCCAGGATCAGAAAAATAATATACTTGTTTTGCTCTGCACTCTGAGATGTGACCATAAACCTCCCTCGGAGATCTCTTTCAGACATTACTATTGCCCTGATGATGTCTTACTAGTTAAGTCAAAATGTAGCCAATAATAAAATAATTACCCAATAAAATGGAGTATTTTATTTTTCTGATCCTGACTAATTTCTCCATAAAAAAACAAGGTTATCCCAGAATATCGTAAACAAATATTTTTTGATACTTTTTGTTTTTCAATACTATCTTATTTTATTTGCATATTGTTTGTTGTTTTAAAGTTTTATTCCTAATACACAACTTTTTTTTAAAGTGTTTTTTTTTGTATTTCTTACTAATCGTTAATACTTTCTTCATTCTTGTTATTTCAGTGCGTTTCAGGTTAGAGGGGGAGGTTATGCGGGTATTCCCATTCTTCCCAATCCCCCTCCAGGTTGCTGACCTGGAGAAGAGATTGTCCCCTTCCTCTAAGAGCCGGTCCACTTGCTCTAGAGAGCCATCGAACGAAATCTCCGCCCACACTCCTCCGACCTGGAGGTCAGGGAACCACTTCCATTAGCGGGCTTATCCTTCAGATCCTGAATCGCAAGTGACGGCCTCCAGATCCTGTCACTCTCTCTCTTTTCTGTCGTGCCGCTCTGCACATCTTCATCGCCCCTCTCTTCTTATTGGCCTTCACCAGGATAAGAATGCAAATAAAAACAAAAGCCGTTATGGTAAACAACTGTGCCGTTTTGGGAAAATTCGAAGCAGTAGGAGTACTTCATCAGGATATTGCATAAACAGGAAATAGATTTTCTTCCAGGGCACTGACAGATAATATTTTACATTATTCATTATTATCCAGTACAATCTATTTAAATTAGAAATGGATTTCTGGCTAAATATATAGTGGACCGTAAAATGTTTATTTACTATAATATATTTAGCCATTACCTACTAGCTGCATGCATTTTTGGCATCACTTCAAGGTCTTTACTTGCAATGATGATTCGTCGTGGTTCAAGATTAAAATTATCTAACTAGGGTTGAAATTATACATAGACGAGGTTAAAAATAATTATCTTTATTAGCTATAAATTTGTCAAGAACTCTATTTCTTATTACAGATCTCCGCACGAAAATATTTCAACGTACGAATTTCAGTTCTGAAATTCGTATTTTAATAAAAATACTTCCTTATAGGAAAACAAAAAAAAAAAGAATGTAGAATTTTTGTCTCAATTATTTCATTCATTCACATTATTCACATTTCATGTTGCCACAATTATCTCAATAGAAAACAATGTATGGAAAAAGTTATTCCAAAGAACTTCAAAGGGATTTGAATTTAAATTTTCATAATTTTTTTAAGAATAATTGTACAATATAAATTGCAACAGAATTAAAATTGAGTGAGAGTTATTCAGAGGTTTTTACATAAATTTTATGTGAAAATAGTTAATTTTTTAACCAAACTTAGTTGAAATACATATTCGATCGTATATCCATGTATCGTGTTAGTATAAGTGCGCGTTGGCAGGAATATATTTCCAAAGTTTGACCAAGAGTACAAAAGCATGAAACAGCTAAATATATTTTAGGTATTTAAAACCAACAATAAAAAAAAAAATTAGTAATTATATTAAAATATTAAAGTGAATTTATATAAATATATTCTAATTTTATATTCCATTTCGATAAACGTTGTTTGGGCTTAGAATGACAGGCAGTGAAACTAATCAAGTTAAGTTTACTTCAGCAGTAAAATTCTAATTAAAAATAGACGAATAAATAAATAGCAAATTATCAGCAATTTTAGAGCGAAAAACAATTTTGTTGGTCATTTTCTGTGTGGTATAAATAACGCCACATATGAAACATACATACATTTATAAATCACAAAATAATTTATTTGAAAGAAATAATGCACTGGGCAAATAAGAAATTTATAAATAATTATGGTCCACAATAATAATTTAGAGCAATATACACACACACACACACACACACATATATGTTTAATTAAAAACTACACTTAGAGATTGAGGGTTTTCAAAAAAATGTAAAAAAAATAATAATAAGAATTTTATATTGGAATGGAAGTGGGTATTTATAATTGTCTCAGATGTCTGCTCTAAAATTCTTCAACCAAAATAAAATGGGGGGCTATGAAATGCAAGCAGTTTCAAATAAAAGGAAACTCTTAATTTACATTTAAACATGAATATTTAGTAATAATAAGACAAAATGGTTGATAGCCAATATAGCCACAGCCAAGAGATTCATACTATTCAGTTGAAGCAAAGGAAGGGTGTAGTGGCCAATTGCAATGAAGGAAATGGTCAAGTGAGAACCACATGATAACACGGCCATCTTGATAACGGATACTCTCAATATTTTACATTTATGATAATATTATCACCGCTAGCCGCGAATGATATGTAATGAATCCTTTAAGAAGTGATAATGATACTTATAACTTGTACTGTATTTATTTCATAGAGAGGGAGTGGGAAAGGATAGTTCTTCATGCTACACACTAGTGTGAACTACTGCAAGTGTTTACTTACTATATAACCTTAGCAGGAAATATTGTTCCCGGAGACATTGATGAAGGACTTGAAGCCGGTAATGTGTTCCCTGGCACAATCAATCATCTGATTCGGGGTGAGGGCAGTCAAGGTTAATGGTACAGAAGACTCACTTCCCTTTTTTTGTTGTTCTTGAAGTCAATTCTTAGGTAGTACTCCTGCTCTCTTCTAGATGGCGCGCGTTGTTACACACAAGGAGGGGATAGGAGGTGTTCAAAAGGAGTTTTTTTTTTACCGTAGATATTATTATTAGATGATTTTAGTTAGGGTTCGGTCATGGTAGATCCAAAAAAATACAAATTTAAAAAAAGTATTTTTTCAAAGGATTATTATTATCTGCCTACTTTTCGGCTTACATTTTAAGTCATCTTCAGGGCTATCATGAAGACGAAAGAGGACGTCCTGTCCCTAGGTTCACATTTCCAACTTTTGGATCTACCTTGACCAAACCCCAACTAAAATCATCTAATAGGAATAGGAGGTGCTTCATTAGTACTTCATTTTTTGCGTTTCCAGAAATTCATGTGCCCCCATTTGGGTAAACTCGTAATCATTTTTGAAACTGTATTCTTGAAAAAATCCTGGCTGAAGCGTTCATATTATTTTTCACTTGAATACTCTTTAGAACTCCACTTCTTATCGTCCAGATTTCTGATTCACAGAAAAAATCAATTTGAAATCATGTTTTAAACGTTATACGATACAATTTTCCCTTCACTAATGAAGAATTGTGTTATTGCGTTTGTTTGATTTTTCTTATTAAATACTAATTTTTTATTGCATAGAATTTATTTTTACGAATACATTTTTTATTTGATTTATTTTAACGAGCGCTAGCCTCTACCTTTCAGTTATTTAGAGTCATGGAAGGAGGGGCTATCTATAGTTTGCCATCCCATTCTAAACATCCACGGCACAGGACATTTATTTACCGATGAGACCTTGCCCAGGGCGAGATTTGAACCTACAGCACCAAGAAACGAAACCGAACGGATCCCATGATATACCCTGGCTCCCCCTTAATATAATATATTAAATATATTAAAATTATTTCTTCATCGAGATAATCGAATTTGAAATCGCATAAATTACAATAATTGGACTAGCTTTCATTTTATTTTTATCTTGCAATTAATATTTTGTGTTTGAATGAAATTAAAATTTTCACTGTAAAAAGTAAGAAATCAAGAAAAATTTAACAAAAGAATTACCAATGTTCTTTTTTCAATGGCGTAAAATTCATTGACCGTTTATAAATTTAATTCATATTGTGCATGTTTATTTGATAAAATATTTATTTAGATCATTAAATAAATAAAAATGTTTCTTTTTCTTTCGTCATGTGTATATTTATATACAGACAATTTTTTGCAGTAAAAACAATATACTTCAAACTCTAACAAATTTGAACTAAATTTAGACGTATTGATTCTTTAACAGTGGGGGCATGCATTATTCCAATAAATGTAGTGCATTTTCACTTAGACATTTCACAAAGGGAAGTCCTTTGTGTCACCTAATTCCTAAATTACTGACAACCCCCCTACTCTTAAGGACCTCTGTACGACCTTCTGTCTAAAATAGCATTAGGCTAAAAAAAAGAAAATTACTTTCAAATCATATTTATAATTTTCTTTGTATAATAATGGCTAATATCATTTCTTGATACAAACACAAAAACACGCGCGCGCGCACATTTACAGATACAAGTGTCTATATAGGGTGTATGGATAATACACTAATAATAATTCTTTGAGTAGGGATACTACTCAAAGAATTATTAACATTGACATTTTTCTTTTAAAATAAATTTCTAACTGCTTTGATTTAATAATTTCTAAATTGCTAAAAAAGACCGTTACTAAATCAAATGCGTACATTTGCTTAATTAAAGCTAATATTATTTAATTAATCTAAAGTGGGCTCTTTTATAGATACTTTGAAGGAATCCTCTGTTATTTTTCAAAGCATTGAAATTTATATTATTAAATGTCATTTTTTCGAGGCTATAAAATCTAATTAAATTTATTTGATTGAATTTTTTTTTATCTAGACTTAAACCAGCTTTTAATTTGTATTAAAATATATTCCATAACCGCTCATATAACTTCCAGATCCTAAATGTGAAATATAAGTCTTGACCATCAGCGAAGTAGTGGAAATGGTATTTTGTCCGTATGGTTTTATACCTCTCCCCTTATCATAACCTCACCGTAAATTATCTGGAAATCGCAAATACTTAATAGTAACCATTACTGCAGAAATTCACCGAAAAACTGTTTTCCTTCTGTGGTTGTGGATTGTAGGTAGGACACAAAATTTTAACGATTTTTTTTTCTTTTTATTTCTAGTTGAGACATTACTCTTTTTGTGAAATCTCACACAATACTAGGGCTCTGTTCATAACACTTAATACAGCTCCTGAATTTTCATAACTTTATTTGACAATATACATTGAATATATTTGTTGAAAATTCAAAATCCTAGACATCATACAGAGTGGAATTGAACAAGCCCTGGAGACCTGAGAAAGGAAATAAAATTTTCCAAAATGTCAAAAAAAAATATGTTGAAAAATATTAATATGCGTAAAACACGGCCATTAACGAAGACCACAAATTTGACTGAATTATTTTCCCTGTTAGCAGTCTGTGAAGTATGCAAATCTAGTACACAATTATCACCGAGAAATATTCAGATCCTTTATTTAAATAATGAAAGTAATTATGTTATGTAATCCCCCTGAAAGAAATGCGAAAAATGCGAAGGGAGACAGAAAAAAAATCTTACTACCTCAGCCGGGACTCGAACCCGTCTCCAAGTCTCCTACTATCCGGGCAGGTATGCTGACCCCTACACCACCGAGGCAGATTAGTTAACCTATTCAACTTCCCAAAATTTACTTTTTCTGGCTCTCTTTGCATTTCCTATATAATCGAACCCTTGTTTTGTCACAAAGTAGTGCCCTCTGTGAAGTGTTCACTAAAGTAATAGTCAACTTAACTTGAAGTCAACTCGCGGGTTAATTAAATGCATAATGCAGGCTTAAAAATGTATTGATTTACTGACAAATTTATATATATA
>KZ807931.1:0-12445 GCA_000696205.2 Oncopeltus fasciatus
ATTCTTGTCGAAGTGGATGGGCTTTCGTGTAGGCAATCCTGCAAGAAGATGGCTATCCGCCTCCATGTTAATAGTACAAGGAAGCGACAAGGGGGTGGGGGGGGGGGCAGTTGTCCTATCCGTAGCCCCTGGAATTGCGGTCCGGGTAAATGGCTTGGAAAAGAGATAGGGCCCACAACTGGGTGGGGTGGGAAAGCGAGAGAGAGAGAGAGAGATCTCTACGGAGGCCAAACACAGATGGAACGAGGTCGCTTGGTATTCATGTCCGGCCGTGCCTAACTACCAGTCCTCCCCCGAAGGATGTCCGAAACTAGACAATCTTCCATCCGTCTGGAACATCTTCAGGCTGAAAAAGACTCCTTCCGATACCTTCACCTTCATATCAATTTTTTTTCCCCTTCCTCTTATGCATTTTTTTTTTTTTATATATTCAATTTTCTCTATTGGCTGAACTGACCACTTGCCCCTTCCAATGCCCCATCTACATAATGGATCGCACCCAAGAGTCTACTCACTCAGCACCTCACTCATTTTTCCAATAACAGTTAAATTGAAACGTTATTGCTGCTATTTACTGGTAGATGGTCAGCACCGAAACTGATATGGTATCAAATAGAATAGATATGACCGCATTAGGCAAAATATCAAGATATTGTTTTCTCCTACTATCTTGAACTTATTAAAATTGTAATTTGTTTACTGATATGTTAGATTTTACGTTAACACACCTAGACAAACTTCTAAACTAGGTTATTTGTTTTGAACGTTTATTTATTTAATTTTTTTTTATGGAAAGAAGATGGGAACTGATTGAGTTTCCACTTGATTTATTATTGAAAAATTAATACATTTCGTACCAAACGCGTCATAATTGAAAAATGGTGTTTTTCTCTGAAAGATAATTATTCGCTACTCGTGTAACTATTGGTTTTTTTCTTGTATTCAGAGCCAAAAAACAATTTTATTTTTTTTATTTTTTAGTAAGATTAACCTTTTTTCTGGTTTATTAACAAACCGATAGTACAAATCGATTATCATTTGTCAAAACTTGTGTACGGAAATGTGTAAAGCTAAAATCTTTTCAAGATATATTAATGAAATTTTCTGTAAGTATATTCAACATTCAAATCCAGCCCAGGGATTATATATGAATAAAAGCTTGTTCTGAGCCATGGATGTTTAGAATGCGGTGGCAACCTGTAGATAGTCCCTCCCTCCATGATCTAAGTTATTAATCATCTTAGCTTAGGATAAATTTCCAATTTAGGTTATTGTAGGGTACATTAGTTGTGTGTGTGTGTGTGTGTGTGTGTGTGTGTGCGCGTGTGTATATACATACATATATATGTGTCCTTACATTTCTAACTTATATTTATCTAATGTAGGATCGGTGAACATCTGCTGAAGTTTTCCAAATTTCGTGTTATGAGATCGAGGTGAATAGCTTGATTTGTTATCGAGAAATATACTAAAATGTAGTAAGTTATTCTTGAGAAATAGTTACGACAATAATTTTACTTTACTTACCTTTTTAAGTATTGGAGTGGAAGTTGCAAAATTGTCGCAATTACTTTTTTAAAATGACATGAAATATTCTAAAAAATAAAAGTAAATCTTCCTGTAAATTATAGCTTTATTTATTTCAGTCCCGGCTAGCAAGTAACAGCCACTCAAGCAGTTCACAACACTTGATGTTACTAATCCAATATTTGACTATTTGAAGATTTTCGCGATGTTTGAATAGTTTTTGGAGAGATTTATCAATCTTACTCAGGAGAACGAGGAAGAAGAATATACGTATATGGCCAGATAAAAATTATATACATATTCATTATCCATTATCTGGCGTTATCAATTTTGCACAGTTTGCAATGTGTGCTTCGGTCCATAAAGAGTTAGTATTTGTTACGGAATGAAATCTTCGAGGGAGAAGAGATTTCAGAGAGATATCAAATTGAAAACTCGTAGATATTGTAGTTATTGTTAGAATGTTAAACAAAAATATGATAAAACTTAATGGATATAAAATGTAATTTTATAATTTTTGTTACGAGTAAAACATTTTTCCTGAAAATATATTGATGAAAATTAAAATTGTAACTGAAATGTTTGTACTAGGCCCTCTTTTATTTAAAATTGAGGAACCATATTTCTTAAGACAATCTGATTAAATAAGGTCAAACGTAAAATTCGATTTCCCAACTATACAAAGAATTGAGTGACCAGAGTCGATATTTAAATGCATTTATATAAAACGTTGGTAATGTCAGGAAAAGGCTAAAATCAGGCATAGTTGGTCGAGGGTTGGCTATAATTTAGAAAAAATCCAAATTAAAATTAATAAGCGTCTCCTTTATTCTTTTTATTCTAGTTAGTCTTTAATGTTCTCTAACATTTTTAAGAAAAAATCATTTTAAGGAATATATATATAATAAGGCATGTAAGAAGTGGACACCTCTCTTTTTGGAGTCGGTTTAGACTGTCTTAGTGGCCTTATTTTTAAACTTGATTGATCAAATCAGTTATTTATACTTATCTATATACCCCAGAATGAAACAGTGGAGATCTCCATAATTTACGTCAGCATGAAAGGCTATTATATAAATTCAAGAAAGTAAAACCATAAAAGAAGGTGTTGAAATGTGAAGAGTTATCCATTGCTTTAGATGACAAATTAAGGTTATGCCTTAGCAGAGGGGATCCGTTCGGAACTCATAACTCAGGTTCTGCGGGTTCGAGTCTCCGAGTTGCAGAAGGTTGTATTCTGGAATTGTTCGTCATTTAACTCGTTCATTCTGCAGGTATCGTTAGACGCGCTTTCCCACACAGACAACCCAGCATCCTTGTCATGTGCCGCAGGCTTGGATCCTTACACCGGCATAAAAACTTGCGCTATCTAGGCATAAATAAATAAGATAACCCTGCATTCGAATTAAGCAGATACCCCTAATGCTATATTCTTTGCATGCTTTAATAAAAGCTACAGAAAAAATGCCTTATGCAACATGACTTTTAGATAAAGGTATAACATTTGTATTTTCCTGATTATTTGGTTTGTTGGAATGAACAAGATGCCTTGATTACATTATCTTCCCGCAAGGGAATCAAGTCGTTCCTTTCCCTGTCCGGATGATCTGTCAAAAATTTTGGCTCCCTCCACCCCCCTCCACGCGGAAGCGACTCGTTAGATCGGCATAGCTTTGGGGTTGAGCGTGTCTCTTCGACTCCCTGGACGGCAAACAAGGGTAGTCCCCTAATCTGACCGGGCTCGGTGAATATGTAATGAACTGTAATCCTGTTTCCGGCCTCTTCTTCCTCAAAAACATACTAACAATCGAAATGGCGGAACTCGATTGCCGTGAAGAAGGCCTTGGCTCTTGTCGGCAAGACAAACGACGTCTTTGTTTGAGCGCTGAATCAGGAGCAAACCCCCCCCTCCCCCTCCGTCGGGGAACAACCGCAGCGCGCCTTATGCTAATTCTTATTAGCTTTACTTTAATGAAGTCTCTCAAATCGATAGGCCACAAGTTCGCTCCGTCTCATTCTTCCAGGGAACTTCCCGAGACCATGGTAAACTTCAATTAGTCAGATAAACGTTTATAGTAAACCCTATAAATCATATGTTCTCACAAGTACGAGTCCTGATTTTACTCCGTTAATTTTAGAAGATTTACAGAGAAGAAATTTACGTTGGAACCGTGTTGCGACTTTTGACAAATTTTAACAGTTCTTCACCAATCCCACATTGGAGGAGCTAAAAATATGGCTCGTTCAAAATTTTATATATCAATGGATATCAATGATTAGTGATACCAATGGATACCTATATATATATATATATGTACTCTAAATATATCTATTTGACATCAGGAATGATTGTTAAATGTACTGGTATATAATACTTGCTTTATGTAGTTCCATTTGATAGACTTTTTCTTTGAGCAGGTTAACATTTAGAAAATAAAGCTTATTCACTTTGATGTCATAATATGAAAAAAATTCTATTCTGGGATAGTTAATTTTTATTTGTTTTTATTATTTATGCTTAAGAAGATGCTATGCGAATCTAGGTGTTCATTTTTTTTTTTTTTTGTTTTTGTGTATGTGCTTGTTTCGACTGGCAATGGTCATTAGCACTATTTTCTTAAATATCCTAAAATTCCTTAGCAGGCTGTTCCTTCTTTCTTAACCTTCTGCACTTAACTTATACTTATATACTTTACTAATCAAACTTAATTACAATCTTTTGTTATAAAATTAAAGTTCTGATTTTGACTACTTCTAGTCTTCACTAGGTGAGCAAATATCAAGAAAAGAACTAGTTGAGGCATAAAGGTTAATATTATAAATAATTGTTAACAAAAAAAATATTAAGACATTTTGAAATAATGTTATTTAAGTATTAAGTTCCATATAAATATCATTAAATAAACTTTTAAAATTGTTTATATTACGATAAATATTTCTGCAACGAAGAAAGAACTATGAGATCTTAAAGTCTTTTAGTAATCTAATCAATGATTATATTAAATCTAGTAAATTTTTGTTTATCAATCTCTAGGAAAAAATTGTCTATTATTTTTTATGATTTCTTTAATTTATTTGATATGACATAGTTAGTATATGTCTACTGTCGATATATCTGATGACAAATTAACAAACCACACTGTAAGGCTTAATCAACCATCAAAAATATTTTATTTGATGAAAAAACATATTAAATAACTAATTCTATACTAAATACAAAGAAATTCAATTCACTAATTATTTATTTCAAAATTTAAATAATCTGATGATAAGCCTCCTCCAAATTTCCCTAAAAGAAAAAAGTGTTTCTGCTTTATTTTTCCTTTTAATCTATTATGCAATTTTTTCTCTTTATTCTTCCTTAATCTTTAATTCTGCCTATTCAGTTTAGAATCTAATTTTCCTGACCTCTTGATTATCAATATATATATACTCAAAAATAGTCAGTCCATTCAGATCTATTTGAAGGTTAATGAATCAACAGATACAATAATAAAACCCTATAATTTTTTATATATGCTACAATATTTAATTGTGCAAAGCAACTTGCACTGTTATTGCAAAGTGGCTGGAAACCTCACATCCCAAAACAAAATCAGCAATTTGACAGTCAATCAAGCTATTCCTAATAGTACCATAATTCTATGGATGATTATTGAAAAACTTTGATTACCTGCCAATCATACTTTGGCAAGTTAAAAATTTAGTTTGTAGTATGTGTGTTTGTGTCAACTTTTTAATAAAACAAATTATGCTCTTTTTAATTATTTATTTTTAAACATAAAATTAATTTTTTTTATCCCAGAGATCAGTTAAGGGGATGAGTATCCTGAGGGAAACCAATTTGAAATGTTTTCCCAAAATATTTTTCTCTTGTCGTACATTTTACCTCCTTGATTGTGCGGTTTGTTAATTAGTCAATTGTTATCCTTTTCCATTACTAATTATAATGATTGTTCAACTTAGTTTTTTGCTTATTAAAACTTACTTAGCAGTTATATTCAAAAGTATTCCAAATCTAGGGTTATCATTAAATTTATTATAAATAATGATTTATTTTATTAAATGACTTTAAAGTTTGTAAAAGTTATAGAAGCACTATATATTTGCACAATCCTTTAGGATATACTGTGACCACCACAAATTATCAAAAAATTAAACGTGGTCATGGAATTTGTGTTATTCGAAGCTAATTACGTTATTGCTTATTCTTTCACAAAGTAACTCGCGATGAATCAGTCAATCGGGAATATAAACACTATTTAAACTAATATAATATTTTAAAAATGGAAGCTATAAATTAAATTATATTTAGTAGTTAATTACTAAATTAATAATAATAATTGGTAGTAGTAATGACTAGTATTAATAATCGAAATAAACAGGAATATAGACGATGTGAAAACTGTTTTCTGACGTCAATATCTCGCAGCCCAGTGATTGTGGTTGACTGAAATTTTCGTCATTAGTTCCCCATCTCCACTTATTTTTGCCATTTCGCCTACAAAATTTTTTTAAAGAGATGACCCATTGAGGAGAGGGTGGTGGTTTCCCACTCCCTAAAATCCAAGTACAATCCGCGGGATTTAACCACGCTTCAGTGAAAGTAATCAACCTAGGGCAGGTTATGGGCATCGGTCATTCTCCTAATTTCCCTAGCAAAAGTGTAACACTGATAATGAAAACGAAGAGTTATCTTGCAGTTAATTTTAAAGCATTTGAAAATAAATTTGCTTTATTTTGTGAAAGAAATTAACAAAATGTTTCAAGTATGAATTTTGAATTTATGAAACTCTGAACAGGCACAAAAAAACTACAAATGTTTCTATAAAATATTTTAAAATATATGAATGAATATATAAAGTCAATAATTAAAAAATATATATTTNTTTTTTATAAGAAAGAAGAAAATATACAGTCTTCCTGCCTTATATTCTTTTACTGAGCTATTGGTTTCCTTAAGATTGTAAGAGATAGAGATAGTTTTAGACCAGCCTGAAGATGATGCTTAGACATCGAAACCGGCAGCTCAGTAAAGAAATATAAAACAGGAAGACAGTATCTTTCTTCTATCCTATATGGAAATAATTCTGCAACATCTCTTCATCCATCAAAATTTCATTTTATTTTCCATATATAAAATTTATTTACCATTAAACATTACTCCCCCTAATATGCTATTTCAAGTTTTCAGTTTTTAATGGAAATCCTAAATACCTATTTAGCTAACTCACTCCAAAATATTATTGTTTTGCTTTTTAAAAATATGAACTCTTGACCAAATTTCTAAATTAATCTATAAAATGTTTTCCATAAAATGTATTTTTATAAATGTATTTAAAGTTTTCGTATTTTTACCCTCCCCTAAGTTGAGATGAAGACAATATGAAGAGTTGTTACAAATTTCGCTTTAAAATTCTAACGTGAATAGAATAGATTGATTTCCTTAAAGAATATGTGTAGATGTAATATGAAAACATTATCCCTACAATGGGTGGATACAGTGGTATAAGATAATGTTGTGAGTTGTAGGAATAAATTCTATTTTCATTAAGTAGTATATATACATTTCATTAAATTCTTCCATATGTCAACTACAATGTCAATATACACCGTAGGTCTTACTCATCTATTTGGTCGATTTCATTTAATACAATTCGTTAATTAAAGCAATAAGGTTTAAGGTTGAGGTGAGATCTTCAAAATTGAAAATATGGACTTTAAATTATTTATTTTGACCGTTTGATGAAACTTTTCATTGAAATGGCTGTCAAGAATTATACTAAGTATATTTAATAATAAAAGATTATATATTTAATTGAGGTTTCACAAATTAAGTTCATCTTTTGAATTTTGAAGGGTTTTATATGAGCCTTATTGTTTTATTCCAAATAATAACCCTCTCAATTTATGAAGAATACATTTATTAATTATTTAACATAAGTCATTTTTCTTATAATTCGCCATTCCTCCCAACGGTAGGTATAACAAAGTATGATTATATATTTTTGCGATAGGCTCATTAAGCTCAGATTGAATATTTAGTGCTTGAGGACTTCTAAATTATTCTCTTATTCGTTGTCCATACCTCTCCAAGGTACTCAATTTGTTAATACTGGATTTAACTATTTTGTAGAGTATAGTCAGTAAATAAATTTCGGATATCACGTAGAATACTAAAATAAAAAAATAACGGATTAGAAATTTTAAAATGATGTTCTTTAATACTTCTAAGAATTTTGATTTAGCAGTTGAGTTGAAGAGTAAAGGAGCATAAAAATTTTGTATTCAACTAACAGTAATTTTTTTTTAACTCAGAAGGTAATTATAANCTTCTGTTGGCGAGCACTTTCGGGCATTGTCTATCTTCTGGCCGAATACATGCGTTCACTTTCACTGTCTGTATTCAACTGCGTTTGTGTTCTGTGAGTTAGTAGGATGTGTCCAGTTATAGCTGTAACGGTTCGTTTTGTCGGCGATAAGGTCTGTCACACGTGCGAGTTATAAGGGTCAGAGTCCATTATTCCAGGTATTGATTGAGGCAGGGATTAGTTCTAATCTCCTTTGTTGAGATGTTCTAAGTGTTCCGAAAGTTTTTAGTAAATGTGTTTGTGTTTGCTAGTGCCAACCATCCATTCTGTCCTGCAAGTACCTTTTGTTTCCGATCTCATCCCCTCCAGATTCCAAGTTCCACACAAACCTCCAAGGATATCCAAATCCTCTAGTCCTCTCCCTGGCATCCCACGTTCATCCCGACCACCCTCTCCGACGCCTCAAGAGGAGGTGGCCAAGGGACCTACTCCAGCCAGTTTAGTTAAAATATCAAGGGAGTGAATGCACTGGCATTTTTCTCCCCCTCTCACTCCCTGCCTAGTCTCCTTCTTATCCTAGGTTAAGGATAAGAAGGGTGCCAGATGGTCTATCGCGGGTTAACCTGGGCTCCTCTCTGAGGACGGGTTACGTCCCGGGATAGACGAGCAAGGACTATTATTATGTACCCCATCAAAAATTATAGTGTATGAAATATGTACAGAATAATTTTTTTAAAAATAAAAATGTGGTTAGACAAAATAAAATTTAGTAAACTTAATACAGATTCTTGTACTATAACAAAGGAAGTAATGAGAAGTAACTATTAAGTGGAGGACTGTGGGTCAATGGAGATTATTATTATTACATCTATGAATAAAATACTGACTCTTGAGTTGAAAAATTATTGGGACTATCAATGAGTTGGTAAACTTCTGTGAAGACTATAGGCTAAGCAGATTAAGTAATCTCTGCTCGGTCCCCGGCTTAGCGATAAAGAGTAGTACTGTTTATTTATTACTTATGAAATGGGAGATACTTAACATCATAAAAAAAAATAGCCATGAAAGGAAAGAGCCCTCATTCAGTGGGAGGCTCACAAATGTCGCCCCCTAAAAATAAAATAAAACTAGACAAAAATAGAGCCACGAAGACACCTTCATCTTCCAGCCTAAATTAAAATATACACACCTCCACCCAGCTCACAGAGACTTCACTATTTTTCACAGTGAACCCATTTAATGTGCTCTCTAATGAAGAGATCATGGAGACCTCTGAACCCTCACAGCGTGTATCAAAGCCCTCTCGAATATTCGTTAAAAACATATCAAATTTTGACCTGTTGTGCAGACAGCTGGATGAGAAAGTAGGCCGTGGAAAATACATATGTATGAGCCGAAAGACAAACACAAAAATCAATCCTAACTCTTCTTCTCTTCAGATTCTTACAGGGAGATAGTATGCTACCTGAAATCAGTAAAAGCCCAGTTCCATACATGCCAGCTAAGAGAAGAGATCTCTCTATGTGTTGTTATTAGGAACCTCCACCACACTACATCGATTGATGGCATCAAAAAAGAGCTCACTGACCTAGACTTCATGGTGAAAAACATTTTCAATGTTTTTAGCCATGGAAGAGGAACAGATAAGTCACCCCTACCACGGTTTTTCATAGATCTTGAAAAAACCCCAAATATTCAAGAAATATATTCAATTTCAGCACTGTGCCGAACAATCATCAAAATTGAGAGGCCCTACGTAAAAAAAGAGAGGTACTCCAGTGCCATAATTGCCTACAATTTGGGCATACCAAAGCCGGCTGCAATTATAACCCGCGGCTCGTAAAATGTGGTGGTCTACATCACACCAGAGAAGTAGTAAAGAAGTGCAGTTCTTATCAAGAAATCCTATACCCATCATATCTTTAGACACCCCTCAGACCTCAAAGATTTTAATCATCTTTCCAGACTCGGAAAAAAAAAAAAATTAGGTGTTTTATGAAATGAGGCCTTCAATGCCTATCTGTCTACCCTCTGAGCAGGAGACAAAGCCCTTTTGGATTGCTACTCGTAGAATCCTTAAGAGCCCCAAAGCTTCCACTCCCTTGCGTCGAGGAGATGGTTCCTGGGCCTCTTCTGATAAAGACAAGGCCAAAATGCTTGCCCAGTACCTCAAGCAAACATTTGCTCCTCACTCAGATCCCTTAGACCTGTCCAATGCCACGAAGACTGAGGAGTTAATGGACATGCCATTACCTATGTCCTTGCCACTCAAGGCAGTAACACCTTCCGAGGTCAAGTATATAATCTCTTATTTGCCTAAGAGCAAATCACTCGGATATGATTTAATCACCAGCCAAATTCTCTGTAATCTTCCCAAGAAGACAAACCTGGAAAATCACCACATAACCTCTCATCCTATCGCCCTATAAGTCCCCTTCCTACACTTTCAAAGGTTTTTGAAAAAAATACTGTTAGAACGAATGATGCCTTCCATTGAACTCTTCAATATCCTCCCCAATCTGATGAACTGATGTTCGGCTTTAGAAGTAAGCATTCTACTGTCCAGCAAGTGTTTCGCATCGTAGACTACATTTCCTCTTCCCTTGAGCGCAAAGAGAACTGCCCAGGAGCTCTGCATGTTGGATGTTTCCCAAGCATTTGATAGTCTGGCACAGTGAGTGGTCTTTTGTTTAAACTGAAATCCATACAACCTAGTAACACTTACCTTATCCTTAAGTCTTACTTATCCGATCGTTTATTTTGGGTTCGGCAAGGATTAGATTACTCCGATTTCTACCAAGTGGGAGTTCCTCAAGGTAGTG
Organism: Oncopeltus fasciatus; assembly: GCA_000696205.2. NCBI lineage: Eukaryota > Metazoa > Arthropoda > Insecta > Hemiptera > Lygaeidae > Oncopeltus > Oncopeltus fasciatus. Next base: position 10,661 of record KZ807931.1, read on the forward strand.
TGCTTGGACCTATCCTATTTATCCTGTACACTGCTAACATACCTATCCATCAAGTAACCTCTTAGCTCTATTTGCAGACGACAAAGCGATCCTAAAACTGCTTCTAAAAACCTACAAGATCTTCCCTAAAATTGTTAAATTTAACAATATTCCTTTACCACTTTTAAATTCCGTTCGTTATCTTGGGTTCCATCTTGACTCACGACTTACAATGGGAGAACAAATTAAAATTAAAAGACAATAACTCAATCAGCCATACCATCCTAATCCACTGGCACAGACCATGTCTTCCACCTCCAACCCCTACAACCCTCCTTGTCGTCTCAAACGAATATGGCCCCGTGACCACCTGGGGACATAGTCTGTAAATAATTTGAGAGTGATGTCATTGGTCACCTTTTCTCTTCATGTGATTGACATTAAATGTCATTTTTACTTCATTGTGATCAAATTACAAAATGTTTTATTTAACAGAAAGTACTGAATAAATAAAAGTTTAATAATAAAAATTAATAATAATAATATTTAATNTATTTTATTTTAAAGGGTACAAAATAGAAGGAAATTAATATGAAATAATAATCCACATTTCGAATATATAATATTAAGCTTACGAGTCACGTGGCTTTCCATTTCTTAACTCAAAAGAGACGTACACCGCTGCTATATACGTTGCCGAGTTGAAAATGTTTAGTAGAATCACCATTAAAATTGATCCCTAAAAAAATAAATGAAAATTAAATGTAATAGTGGGTATAAAATTAAATGAAATTATACCGTGAAAATTTTAATGTTTCTGAACTTAACTGTTTAAAGCTGAGCGCTTTCAAGATAGTAGAATTTTTTTTTTTTTTTTAATGGAGAGTTTTCCACTGAACCCCAACAAATTCTTCACATAGATTTTTTAAATTTATTATACGAAGTAAACAAATACAGTTACTATGCAGAAGAATTCTTATCTCTTCAATAATATTATACTACATACCTTTGACCCCTTTAAAATATTATTTATTTACATTCATTAAATTTCGAGTTTATAGCCCATTTTTAAGCCTTAAAAACATTAATGATCATTTTATACATTAAAAGATTACATTTGGGAGTGGGGTCGATGAGCCTCATCTCGCTGCTCAGTGATGACCATTGATTTGTTTTATTGTTGATTTTATTATTATTATTTATATTTTAAAATCCTTAATAACTTTGATAGTGAGGAATTCGTATGCTTCAAGCAAATTCTGTGTGAAGATCCTTTTTTTTTTTTTTTCTCTTCTCACACCTTTTAATCCATTATAGCTATTTACAAATCACTTTCTCAAAAAGGATTTAAAGTATTTTTGCGAAATTTCTCTTGAATTACTAGCTGCCTGAATTGTGTCTAGGTTAACTTAGTATTGCTTTCGGGTGGCTCAAGTTGAAGGCTTAAGTACTACCAAATGTAGAAATTTTTATATTTATGCTTTTGTTAAATAATATTCCTTTATGTCCAATAATTGGAGATAAAAACATAAATGACTTTACATTTCGAAAAATGCCATATCCATAACCTTTATAGATGAAGTTATTTTCATTTACTAAAAGTGAAGAACAAATTTAAGCTATAAATATTATATATAAAAAGTGTAAAGCTATTAGACTTAACTCATATACGTACCCTTTGATGTCCGAAGTACAAACACCATTCCCAAATTATCAAATTCATGGGGAACAAACATAAATAGAAGATGTCTGCCTTCCAATTTGAACGGAAAATAAAATAAAGTATAATTAGAAAATTATATATAT
>KZ807931.1:59857-73815 GCA_000696205.2 Oncopeltus fasciatus
ATATATATATATATATATAATTACTGTATTTTTCAATTGCCGCGTCATGATGAGATTTTTCAAAAGTCGCGTAATGTCAACATGAATAGCCCGATTTCCATAAAGGAAATCAGGTGAAACTGAACCGAAAGAGGTCCCTCTAAATTAAGAAGCACTTTTGTGGCGTTGCTCACGTCACCTGTTTGTGTTACTCTGTAGGTTCGTGTACCGCGCTCTCGTCAGGCATTTACCGAGAAATAAAATCCTGCTCACGGCCTTGCATATTTAGAAGGCTCCCTCCAGGGCCCAAAGTAAGGGGGGGGGGGGAAGCATATGTTTATTTTGTGTATAACCACAAATAAACATTGTATTACTTGGATAATACTTCCCTCACCAGACGATTAAAATAAAAAAAGTAAAGTTTTCAACTCTGGACAAATAAATTACTACTTAATTATCATACATTCTATTTTCCGTCTTCATTGGTTTCTGCAAACCTTCTTCCAAAACAATGAAGACGGATAATAGAAGTTATGATAGTTCTATATTCATTGGTAGTCATAATAATCCTTTAGATTATTTACCTACTGCTTATTTATTTAAGCATCTCGATTACTTTTAATAAAATGAATAGAGCTGTAGGAATAGAGCTATGTAGGCGTCGCTGGTTTCTTCACCTACCCTGATTCGCAGACGCCCCAAAAATTCTACCTTTCTAACCACCAACCACTGCAGCAATCAAAGTGTGAACATTATGAGAGTACAGATTCCATATAATGTTGAAGCAGCAGGATACTTTGGTCACATCTCATTTAGCCATACTAATGGTCATGAGGACATGGCGTGGAGAGCACATGCATTAGACCCATGTGGGGTCGGGTTTTATGCGGCTTATCTGCGCCACACAATACGCGGGGACAAAGAAAAAAAGCTTGCTGTGGCGACCGTTGCGTGACCCCGACAAACGGCCCATGAAGCCCCGGGTAGCTCATTTGCTTGCTGTTTAGCGGAGAGGATCTCCCGGCACTCCTCTAATACAATTATGCTTTGCGGAGAGAGAGGGCAATTGTGAGGCTCACGGTCCAGCTGGCTCCAATACCGCTCCAACAAGTGTGCCGACTTCTCCGCTACCGCTCTCCTGTCATATTTAAATGTGGGGTAGAAGGGGGAGGTTTATACTGCCTCTCACTGCGCCACAACTCTTTTACAAGTTGCTCGCTCGCCTGAAAAAAAAAGAAGAGGAGAGTATTGTACAGAACTGACAGTGTCGTGTCTGCTCTGACTGCCGGGAGGGGAGACAAGTAGAATGCTGGATTTCAGTTTTCCGAGTTACTGTTCCAGGGATGTATTTTCTGATGAAGCTCGTACAACAAACACATATGTAAAGTCAGTCATGGAAATGTGTACTTAGGGACAGGACGTCCTCTCTCATCTTCATGATAGCCCTGAAGATGGCTTACAATGGAAGCCGAAACGTTGGCAGATAATCCTTCATTAAAAAAAATACATTTTTTTAATTTGTGTTTTTTTTTTTATCTACCTTGACCGAACCCCAACTAAAATCATCTTAGAGCCCATATGTAACGTTTCTTTCACCCTAGAACAGACAAACGTACATTTAAATGGTTATGTAACATTGTTGAATCAAGTAGACTTTTACCAGCACCTTGAATTACCTATTTAGGGTCATAAAGTATACGTAAACAAATACTCAGAGCTTCGAAAGCTGATGGATTTTGTCCTAAAGAGTAACTATATAGATAAATAAATAATTGTTTTGATTTTAGAAAGCGAATTGTTTTGAATAAATAATTTAATGCTTTTTATTTTTAAATATTATAGAATGACTTTATACCAATTTAGTTATATTTTTTTGTAATGTTAAAGAAGGGCAATTGTCATAAAGAAGATATTATTCAAAAGAAGAGTTTGTTGACCGTAGATATTATTCTAAGATGATTTTAGTTGGGGTTCGGTCAAGGTAGATCCAAAAAAAAAAAATTTAAAAAAATAAAAAAAGAGTATTTTTTTTTAATAGATTATCTGCCAACGTTTCGGCTTACATTGTAAGCCATCTTCAGGGCTGTAGAAATACAATATCATGAGAATACAGTAATAATTGAAATTAGTATAATAGAGAATCAAAATACATATAAAAAATACATTTTTTAAATTTGTGTTTTTTTTGGATCTACCTTGACCGAACCCCAACTAAAATCATCTTAGAAGATATTATTGTTTTATATTTTGGTCTCCCCCTAAGCCTTCCTTTGCCCTCGATCAATTGGTTTTCAAAAAGAAGGTTAAATATAGAATATATATGTTTCTCGAAACACTGGAAGCTATACTGTGGAATGTGTTAGAAACCATCCACTTGGAAGTGGCTTCAGAAAAAATCTGATATGGATGCAGTATCATCGTATTTTAACTTTGAAGAGTACATTTAAATTGGTTCCGAACAAATGTCGAAAAAAACAAATTTAGTTTAATTTTCAAATCTTCAATGAAGATGGAATACTGAATAAATGTTCTCCAACTTTAAATAGATTTCAAAAGTATAGTTAACCACTAAAGAATTTCTTGACTAAATAAAATATTATTTGTCAACTTTTTTTTTCAAATATATATATATATATTCTCTAAATATGTCTTGTATGTTTTTCTTAAAGTAATAACTATAAAAAAATCTTGGCCTACGAACGTCAGCCAAAAACCAGCATTATAAATTAAATATATACATAAAAGAGAAAAAAAAATCATTCCCAAATAACATTACATATAAAAATTCTTCATGCAAAAACTTCCCAAAACTTCCTCAATGCTGTAATTAATAAACTTTAATCTTCCTCGCGAATTTAATATTTCTTCATCAATAAACAAATAGAGAGAGTATTTTTGCACCAAACAGAAAATTTCGCCGGGTTTTATTAGAGAGATATTGCTCGATAGCGATCTTATCCTTTCGTTTTCCATTTAAAAGCTTTATACCGAATTTATTTATTAATTATCTATCTATTTAACTATATATTTTTTTTAATCTGTCATAAGAACAACCCCAATACTTACATTCGTTCAATGATTACTGCTCAATGAAACACTTTTTTACAGGTCAGAATAAAATTATCTTTCATCCATTATATTACACAAATATAATATTTCATAACTAAAAACCATATGTTCGAAGTAAACGAATTCTAAATAATTTTTATGTAGGTCCATGGTAAGATTTATATAATTCACAATGTTTCTGTTTTAAGAAACGTCAACAGTATATCCCAAATCTATATGAAATTATATTAATCTAAACTTATAAGAAAAATTATCAAAAGCTTTTAAAATGTTTTAAGAATCTTTTAATTAAATATTTGTTAAAAATAATCTCTCTCTTACCATACTGTTATACCAAGCTCCTGTTAATTGGAAGAAAGTTACCAATAATCTATCCTTGGTTAGGATAGGATGTTACTGTAAAACTTTCCACAGATTTTTTTTTTCTCGACATTTTGTGGATTAAGAACATGTTACGCGATCTTCCGCGAGAGGGGATATCTTCCATACCTAAAAATTTAGTGAGAGAACTTCAGAGAGCACAAGACATTCAATGGAAGGAGTTTGAGTAAATCATTACGGGGCATTAATATGAAATTCCATCACGCAAGAGTAGATTAAACAAGGCGCAATTATTTACTAATAAATGTAAGAAAGAAAAATACGGCAAAAGTTAGTTATAGTGTTATTTACTCCCAATATGACATCTCTCCTGAGGAATCCTTCCTCTTGAACTCGCTGAGAATTGATGACTCTACTTTTCTTCCTTCTGTCCAAACTACAAATTCCCTTCTGGGCTTTTGATACCTCCTCGTGACCTCATTGTCTATCACAAGCCCACATTTTTAAGATTACTTAAGTCAAAGTTTCTTAGTGGAAGCACTTGACCAAAAAAATAAAAAGATGAAGAGTTTATTGGTGGGTATGGTGCGGCCCTCCATTCATGCAAACGTTTCATTTAGGGCCTTATCGGCACCGGTAGTTTCTTTCTGAGCGCTGACCGGCTCACGTGCTTAGAGACAGCGTTCTCTCGAGGCCAGGCGCGTATTACCATAAGTACCGGTATTTACCTAAAGATAAGGAATGACAGTTGGCGCGTGCGTGGAGGAGGAGAAGAAGAAGAAGAGGCCGGAGGGAGAGAGGTCCGCTATCTCTAATTACGTAGCTATGTATCAAAAGGGAGGGGGAAGAAAGAGAGAGAGAGGGAGAAAGAGAGAGAGAGAGAGTAGGTCGTGACAGGAGAAAGAGAGACGGAGTGAGAGATATGAAATTATACTTTGAAATGAAGGAGAAGCCGCGGTGGAGTTATTGATAGCGGACGGTGGCTAGGAGGAAGAGGGAGTCTTCCGAATATCCCGGCAGTCTGCACTAATACTGCTGCAGCACGGAAGGGCCAGAGGCCTTCCCTTATCAGCCCTTATCTCTACCACAACACATTTCACCTCTCACCCCTGCGGGGGGCTTTTCTCAGGAGGAAATGAAAATTATTTAATTAAGAAGTCACAACCCTCTTAGCGAGGCGTTAGTTAAAAATCTCCTCCCTAAGAGGTATTCCAAGAGATCTTTGAAGCCAATTTTCACAGACATTGAACAGTATAGTGAATAACTTTTACATGGAAGTTTCATAAAATTCAAAGTCCGTTACACAGGCGCTAGGTAAACTAAGCAGGTTTTTTTTTTTTTTTTTTATTAAAAATTGACACAAATAAGAATTAAAAGTGTAATTTTTACAACAGGGGTTAAGTATAATGGAGATGAAATCTGCCTTTAACCTATCTTGGTGGTGAGAAACGAGCCGTTAAACTTTCTTAGTAACTTTTCGTTCTTAATGAGCATTTTCCATAAAATATTTTCGTACAAAAAATTTTTTTTAATTGAATTTCCAAAAGTCATATCAAATTACCGAAATTATTGGCACCTTCATTTCCTTATAGGAATGTATGTTTTCATTAAGATTGTACTTATATTGTAGAACGACAAATTTCTTTTTTTTGGGGGGGGGGGAGGGTAAAAATTTCCAGAGTTGAGATATATGATAACCTTTGGCCTTGGGGTCAATACTATCTGTAAATGCAAACTTTCACTATCAATCAAACAAAATCTTTATATAATAAATTAAGGCGCCATTTTAACCCGATTTACCGATTCTTGAATTGAATATAATAATACTACTAATGTTTATTTATTACATTCTGTTAAATAAAATAATTTTATAATTTGATTAAAATGAAATGTAAAAATGACATTGAATGACAATCACATGAGAAGAGAAGGTGAGCAATGACACCACTCTCAAATTATTTACAGACTATGTCCCCAGGAGGTCACGGGGCAAACTGAATACTGTGTGTGTCTGGTACATCGAAATACTCTCTTTTGACATATGAGGTAATCGCCAACTCCAACATGTAATGTAAGAGTATTTCGATATCCTTACGAAAAATCTCTATTAAAAACCATGATAATCCTGTAGTTCTCAATTTTTCAGTGTATTTCATTTTCCCAGGTATAGTTACGGTGCAGTTGTCTGAATGCAAATTCCGTTCTTTTTTAGCTCAATGTTATTATTTCTACTAGTTTTATGTCCATACTCGTATTTGAGGTATTGATATAAAATAAAATATTTGTAACATTGACAAAAAAAAAAAAAATCGCAGACTGAAAGTGATAAACAATATCAAGCTATGAACATAATTTATTATTATAAATAACGCAATACGAAATAATACATTAATCCAAATGTACCAGTAAGTAAATTAGAGAAAAGTAATCAGTTTGTTTGCCGAAAAGGTTAGAGAACAGAAGGCTAGAGAAAAAGGGTTTCTATTCTATTTGTCTAATTTTTACAAGTAAACCTTTTAATGTACATTAGAAATGTACTTCTTCACGATATGAATAAGAATATTACTAATTGTTGTTTTCCTCGTCATATTGGTCACATTTAAAATGCATTATTTATGATAATATAAATAGTGCAGAAATTTAACAAGAAATTTTACGCTTAATCACATTATTTTGTCATTTTTCTCTTGTTTTTTTTTTTTTTTTTTTTTTTTTTTTTTTTTTTTTTTTTTTTTTTTTTTTTTTTTTTTAGTTCATTGTAATCAACTACTAAATGTTATCATGTTAACAGAATGTAATAAATGAATAAAAACCACATTCGTTTTGTTCGAAATTTTCTATGTTGTAGTGGAAAATAGCTTATTTTCTCCAAGTGCATGAGAATGAATGTTGAACTCCTCCCATCCAGATAGTCAAGAGACAGCCTAGTGGTATTTCCTTTTAGTCCCATTACCTTCTGCAGCTTGAAAGATCAATTGACACGTTAGAATCTGCTTAGTTCACGATGCTCTTGCCTGAAGGGCCTCTTCCTAAGTCATTCCTAACTAAACCATAGCTCTACATATACCGTAGTATAACAATACAACATATACCGTAGTTCAAATGAAGAGTTTTCGACCGTTGAGATGATTACTAAGGAATTTTTGTTGGGTTTCGGTCAAGATTGTGCCCTACCAAAAATTCTTTACTCATATACCGCAGTATTCTGCACACTTGCCTTCGAGGAAAATCCCAGATGGTTATCGGTCATTTTCTGAAGGGGAGTCTTTTTCATACTTGCTTTTTTTTTTTTTTTTTTTTTTTTCTCTCCTTCCTTCAGTAAAGCGACACGACGGCCATTATGCAAAAAGCGACAGTAACTCTGTCACCGGACAGATATAGTGACCGGACAGGGCGGGGATTCACTATGTAAACAGCTGAACCCTTCATACCCAACGACCTAGAAGAAAGACCTCTTTCTTCCGAAGAGAACTACCCGGCCTCGCAAATGAAGCAAGGTTGCCGTAACCCCATAAAATTATACTTTCTCTATCGGTGGCAAGTCTCCCCCCTGGCATAGCAATGGCCCGGGAAATCGCCAGCTACGTCACGTTGAAGGAGGCACTCTTGATTGCTGATTCTCTGAGCGTTTTAACAACAGTAGTGTAAGTGCAGCTGGAACATTGTACTTCCTACCAGTACTGGTGTTACACTACAACCACTTTGACGTATATCGCGGTAGTTAGCTTCTTGTAAACTATGCTAGAGTGTCTGCGCCACAAGAATACAAAGCATTTTTTTTATTTTTTTATTATTGAAGTAGGTGTTTCTCGCGACTTGCCGATTCCTCATTGCTAAGTTATTCGTCAATACATAATTCATTAAATTTCGATACTTTATTCCCAAAATTCCCCCATAAATAATTAATAATAAAATACAATAATGATAAATCTAAGGCTATCCCATCTTTCAACTTCAAGGAATCCAATAACTAATTCCAAAAACCTACAAACGCATCTTGCAATTAGCCATGAATGGTCGGAAAATGGAAAATTAAAACTAATGAATAAAAATGTGTGAAAGTTAATTTCCAATACAAAAAAAAAAAAATTATATATTTATTCTTACTAAAAATTGTTGTTCATTGAACCAAAATATTTATTACCTTGCAATGGGGTAATAGAAAAATAAATGTTCTTAGAGTTCTTTCAACAAAACAAATCAACCCAAAATTTTGCTTATAAATAAGTATTACTTCCTATATAATACTTTAGAATGCATTTAATCTTTAAGTTGTAGGATCCATGTTCATGTACCTTACCCTTGAATTCACTTGTGCGTTCTGTTCTTGCGGCTCGTACTACACCGAACGATAAAGAGCTGAAAAGTGCACGTCCAGCAGACATAGGAGTCATCACCAGCCTCTGCCTGTCGTGAACCAAGTTTACCAGAGTCGTTCACCAGATCCCCGCTCTGTAAAGAACACAGCGTGACTCTCTCTGGAGTGGAGGGCCTACTAACACTGCCCCGACCTCCGTAAATCACCCTAAACTGACAGTACGCACTTCACTTTGTCTCTCGTGTCCGGCAGACCGCGGACAATCAATACCCGCTCACAGAATGAATCCTGTATCCCTCTTCTCTTTTTGTGCCTGTCCTAGAACACCCTCCAATTGTTGTTCGACATTTCTCTCTCTCTCTCTCTCTCTCTCTCTCTCTCTCTCTCTCTCTCTCTCTCTCTCTNAAAGATAGTGATTTACACGATATGATGGAAATTATCTTCACTAATGTCATCAGCAAGTAATAATAGTTATCCCTGGCAAAATGGAGAACTTTACAATGGCTATGAGTGTTTCTTTATTTCTTTTTTTGACCACCTTCATAAAACATTTACCACTTTCACAATCATACAACCTCCAAACACCCAACTCCCATTCACTTTTCTTCCTCTACTATTGTTGTGGAATAAACTTTCAACAACTAAACCAGTATTTTTCATGCACACATACATACAAATTTCTCTCTCTCTCTCTCTCTCTCTCTCTCTCTCTCTCTCTCTCTCTCTCTCTCTCAAAAAAAAAAGAATGAAAGATTTACAAGAATTGAGGCAATTGAAAAACACACGTAAAAAAAAAAATAGGAAGCACTGATGTTATTGGTATCATAATGGTTGCAGAAAAGACAATTAGCGAGGTATTATGAATCTCGCACATATCCATTTCCTGAGTCAACGTTTGAGAAAGATGAGGCGACTCCTCAAGTCTCATTGTTAAATGTAAAATTTTACATTACCATTGCCCTCACGATCACTTACAATGTAAAGTATAATAAAATAATTACCCGGTAATTTTAGTATATTCTATTTACTGAATCTGGCCGTAATCATGACTAATTTCACATAACATTCTCGATGGCCAACTATTTACAATTCATGTTAAATTTAAAAATAACAAAGATAAAGGTCCTTGGAAAAATTTACTGAAATATTAATTCTATTAATATTTTACTAATTAGCTCATGTGGGACAACATTTATTAACTGTTTTAAGAAAAGTGTTCGGTTTTCAGTTTGACTCACATTGTACTTCACTAAAAGCCCCTCTATCAAATAAATCTTGTTTAAGATTGCTGTAAAACTATCTAAAACTCGTAATATTTTTTAGTTTTCAGAAAGGGATAGGTCATTCAAACCTCCCACTTACATTCATAGATTTGTTTCTAATATTTTTAATTACTGTATTAATTAATATGCATTTTAAAAAAATACTGAATACAATCGTTGAAAAGTTACTGCATCTCCAAGCCTAATAGTCTGCGAAGAAGAGAAAAACATATTGCTATTTTTTCCTTCTTTTTTTTCATAACACTACAATTATTGAGAAAATAGATTATTAATTTTGCTCGATTTTTTAGAGTGGGTGTAAATTTTCAGAACACTTTTACTTTCCTTTAAAACTGGGATGATCCACAAATATACAGTTTAAAGTTTGTTCAGAGCGATCAACTAATGTGACGAAATGTCTACCATGCCCCCCCCCCCCATACTCATATATACAAACTTACACACACACAAACAAAACATTTTTTGCAACCTGCTTCAGTATTTAAACTTCCTTTTGCAAAGTGCTAGTTGAGTTCGTGAATCACTGAAATGGATTTGGGGGGGGGGGGGGGCGGACAGTGGTTTTGAGATAAACTAAAATGTAAATCTTAACTTATTCCTTATCACTAGCATTACGAAAAAAAAATGCATAAACAAAATGAGAGTAACATGTTATTTTCTGCAATTATGTTTTATTTATTTCAGAGAAACACATATTTCCTTCATTAAATTTAATATTTAGCATATTAAGGAAGTTATTTAAAAATTTTACTATAAAGATTGAGTGGGTCTCTTACTTTAAAAATATAGAAAACAAAGTCGGTATTTAGGCTATTTATTATATACCAAAAAATTAATACATTTCTGAATGTAATAAGAAAATGGGTAAGGGAAGATTGAAGAAAACCCAAAATTTAAATAACTTTATCGGCGATATTAAAAATATGAATATAATAGGTGTAAATTGTAATTTTGCTTTATGTTACAAGAACATTTATGTTGTATAACTTTCGGCCCCCTCAACCCCCCATGTAGGCGTCGCTGGTTTCTTCACCTACCCTGATTCGCAGNCCGCCGAAAAAAACATTTTAGGGAAGATTTTCAAATTGTAAATCAAGAACTAATTTGTTTTGTTTTTTTTTCTTTTTCTATAGATATTTAAACTAAATTCGAATTTTTTCGGGTTTGTTTGGGAAATCTTCTAACGGTTATGCTTGAAAACCAATGATGAATGACAGTTAAGACGAACATTGAATAAACGCTAATATCTTTATTACTATTAGACTAAGAAAAAATGATGAAATAATAGACGCTTGAATAGAAGCGAAATTTAATTTCCTATCAATTAAGTTTTGCAAAAAATTTTTAAAATTTAAAATTTTTTAAAATCCCCTTACAATTAGGGATATATTCAGCAGTGAACTAGGCTGGCAGACTTCTTTTCACCTCTGGATTAGCCTAATCCCATTTCAGGAAATCTCAGGAACATTAGCTTTTACCTCCGTTATTCATTTGTTTAAGGTCATTTATATTGTTTATCGTCATTTATATCTCCACTGTTATTAAAGTTCCTCTATCTTATTTATATTCTTTTTTTTTTTTTTTTTTGCCATGTCCAACCTTGCTTGTCATTAACGCCTTTTAAGCAACCATTGAATCTTTAAAAAAAATTGGTTAAAAAATTGTATTTATATTTTAATGTTAGTATATGTATACAACACATCCTTAATTTTAAGATGTCTTCTTAGTAAACGGTGACTTAGCGAGTTAGTTTCGCTTTATATCTATCTTCGTATGTGTTATAAACATTAGGTGTGGGATTTGCATGATATGAAAAGTTCAAATGGGGCAATTTCAGAGTATCATTGACTCTGATATTGGGTTACTCAGATCCGGCATGACGGACCTTTAGGTATAATGGCGAAAATTACTACAAATTTAAAAAAAATCTACTCATAAGAACAACTTTATGGTACATTCCTTCATATTTCTAGACAAGTGGCAGGACTAGACTGTGCCTATTTGTTGTGGCACAAGGGTTTTACTAAAGCCCCACAGTTGAGGACTGGTGGGGCATAGCGCCTGGTTCCCCACCCTCCTCGTTTCTGAAATTGACGAGAATCGGGGCATATCTCTTAGTCATCACATTACGAGGGATTTCCCTGCTCTCTGAAATATAGCTCTACTCATCGTGACAAGACTGCACCACGATCTCTTAGGCATGACACAGCGTTCGCCTTTGCCAGCTTACTAGTACTGTTTTAGCAGATTTTCTCAAAGGAAATCAAACTATTCACATTCCCTCTCACTGCCTCTACAATATGATTTCCCTATTCTGAAGAATCGTTTCGCCACTGTTATAACATTGGAAAAGCTAATAATACATACACCTATACATATGTTTGTTTGTTCACACACATATGTATGTAATATATATACACACACACACACACATATATATATATGAGTAGAGAAGAGTGGATATATATATCCACTCTTCTTTACTCAGGCTAATCTTTTGAAAATTGGAATCCATTTGTATTAGATTTGTATATATTTTTTGAAATAATTTGTTTTTGGTTAAATAAATAAATATAAAACACATTTTACTCGTGTTAAGTAGGTTTTTTCTTATCTAATACAATGAACAAAAATATTGACCGTATTACAAGTTCATCTCTTTCCAAATTCCTTCTTTCATCAAGACTGATTTCATTCATTGTTTGTCAAATTTTCGACAGTTTTTTAAAAATTGTTATTAAAAAAAAGTTTATATGCCGAATTTAATTTCATGTTTGAAAAATTACGGGCAATAGAGCTTTCACAATAGATCCATGCGCATACGCATACACACCCAAAAATTTGAACGGATAATATTTTCATCTTCTTCTAAGTGGGATCAGTGGTGAATTGGAATTTTTTTTTAAATTTTGATATTTGATTGTTTTATATTTTATTTTTTATTTTTTAAAAGACGCACGACAATACTATCGTTAATAGTATACCCACAAACATTGTAGAACCCAGAGATGTCAAGACTTGGCTTAAAAGAACTTATTTGGACTGGGACACTCTCTGGAAGTCTGAATCGATCAACAATAAACTGCGAAGAATTAAGAACACCTCCAAGGAGTGGTCCACATCGAACCGGGAGAACAGAAAAGAAGTCGAACTGACCAGACTTAGAATAGGTCACACCAATCTTACCCACATGCATCTAATCACTAAAGATCATCCGCCAATATGACCTAAATGTAGCTCTCAAATGAGCGTTCAACATTTCATCGAGGAATGCCCATATTACACTAATCTATTTACATGTAAAAACCTCCCAAGACAACTGTCGGCATCCCTGGTAAACCATGAATCCAATGTAGGCAAACTTATGTGCATTTTAAGTGAAACAAGCATATATGAAAAACTTTAATAAAGCCAATAGTCAGGGCGTAATAACCATGATATTGATCGCCCTATAACCTGATCCTAATCCTAATCCTATCGTTAATAGCTTGACCTTCTCACGAGGAAGGAAACTGCTACGAATTGTTTAATACAGCCTTTAGAAACATTGTTTTGTAAACATTCGCTGCTGGGATTTGATACTTGACAGGAACGACGGAAAGTACTGGATCCTCTGAGCATACCGCATTACTATTGTTACATGTAAAGCATTCATAATCCCTAATTTCCCCACGAGGGAGGGGGGCGCTCGGTTGTCCGTCAGACGCTGTGAGGCCCCCAACACCGAGGCATTGTTGGAGTCGCGCAGCTGTCATTTCGACTCGGGACACCCCGTATATTGACACAAACCCCCAGAAAGCCGGGCTGACTTGCCATCCCTTCCCTTCATGACAGTTATATTGGCCGGTCGGATGACGTGTTGGGTTCCTCCGTCATTAGCCACGTGCCCAGATTTCCTCTCCGACCCCCTCCGACTCCGTGGGGGATTGTCTGAAAGGGGGCGGGAAGCGACGGTTTTTTAGCAGGCAAAGAGGGCTCGGGACGGCGCGCCATACGTCATTTGGGCGTCTAATGACCTGTGTGTGTTCGCCTGTCTCTCCCCCGCGCCCCGGCTCTCTGGGCTTCCGTTCGGACGAGATGCCGCAGAGCGTGTCCCCGGACGGCCTCTGATGTCTTCTTTAAAGTGGCCATTTAGACTTAGGGGATGTTGACACTCGGAAACTGCTCATATATTAATGGTTAATATGAGTTGGGAGAAGGGGGGACTGCTTCCCTTCGTAAGCTATTTACATTGTAAACTCGGGTTTTTTGCACATTCTACTGTTTCTAGAAAACCTTCAGGCTTATTTTTTATGTGGTAAACCAAAGATAAAAATTTAAAATCGTTTCCAAATTATCTAGCAATATTTTTGTAAATGTTCGCTGCTATTTCACTCAAAAGTCTAAAATATTTACTTATAACAAATTTTGGTTGACTCGCAGCTTATATTTCTTACAAATATGTATCTAAAACCAATGTGCTGACTTCCTTTGTCAGTAATGGGGGAAAAAATCAATTCCATTAAACGCTATTCATTTGTATATTATAAAACATATCTCTTCCATCTCCTTTATTGATTTGATTTTTTTATCCAGTTTCTCTATATAGAATAATATACGTTTTTATATTTATTTAATGCTCTTAATTTTTCAATCAATTCTATATCTCTTCTCTATAAATAATTCTCCCTTCATAATAACTAATTTATTTTATGATTGTACATATAGACAATACCGAATATATTAACAAAAAAAAAACTTTATCTAATTATGTTACTTGGCTTAAATAATTATTATTTATAACTAACTTAAAAACAAGAAAAGTCAATGTCGTTAAGGATATCTTTCTAGCTCATTCTTTAAAATCTTCCTTGGAAATAGCCTTTTATAAAACTTTATAGAAAACCTAGCAAAGGGAAATTAGTTTTATTGTTTTTATTTTAGTTACAAATGAAGAAACGTTGGTGAAACGTCCAAATATAAATAAAGCTATTTATAGAGGAACATAA
>KZ807931.1:96780-117005 GCA_000696205.2 Oncopeltus fasciatus
TATATATAAAATAATGAGAGAATATTGATTCTTCAGTTTGTGAATAAAATTTCTTCATTTGCTTTTATTTATATCCATCTTTAATGAAACATTAGGAATCTGCTTATGTTACGCACTTTATTATTTTTAGTCCCCTAATGGTTACAAGTAGAGCAAATTTGAATCACTGATGAGATGATAAATTCAGGGGAGAGTTGTTACCCACTTGAAATAGAAGGCAATCACGTCCTCTTGGTGAACGATTCTATAACGAACGAATCCCTCCCCCCGAGTCGTTCAATGAGAACTGAAAAACCTTATTAATATTCTCCGGAGGACCAGGTGACCTAAAGTGAGGATTTGTCCTCAGCTCATTCCATTCATCTGTGGACATTAACAGTCATGTTTCAGCCATCTTAAAATTAATTCTCCTTTTATGTGGGCCTCCTAGTCACTCTCTCTCTCTCTCTCTCTCTCTCTCTCTCTCTCTCTCTCTCTCTCTCTCTCTTTTGCCCTATCGTTCCCTCCCTCACCCTCTCTCTCAAATTCTCGTCCTCCCATCGCCTTCTTCACTTTCCCTCCTGAGCTCTTCCTCTTGCGCACTCTTTCTTTCCCCTATGAAATATTCAACATCATCCTGCTGGAGTCTTTTTCACTTCAAATCTCTCTATTCATCTTCCGTGGAGCGTCACCGCACGGGGCTATCGCTGCCCTCATACTGATGAGTCCTTTAGAAAAGGCGGTAGGAAGGAAGGACTCCTTTTTTTTTTTGCTCTGCTTCTCTTATTTTTTTTTTTATTATTTTCTCTTTATTATTTCCATAGAGGCGAGTGGCTGTATGAGTGCGGCCGAGGGTCTGATCCTATGCCCTCTTCTTTTTCTTCAGTTTTTCTGAAGACGGGTGGTAACTGAAGTCATTCAAATGTCCCTAAAACAGACTGGCCTTCCTCTCGTTCTCCCCCAAGTCCACCTGTGCCGTGTCCTAACGCTCAGCAACTTTCTTCCACATGGATTTCTTCTGACCACCCTGAATTGCTCCATTCGCTTTTGCTCCTGTCGCTGATTAGGAAGCATTTCTTTATAATTACTAAATCGCTTTCTATAATGCCGCCATTAAAAGTCACCGGAGCCTTTGCTTTTAAATATAAATGAAGTTCATTAGTGCCAATGCCAGCGTTTTTACTTGATTACACGATTAGCTAAGATAAAACAAAAAGGAAGTGATTCATTATCGTGTTTTGTTGATTTACGTTTTGGTACAAGGAAAAAAGTAAGCTTGAAGACTTATATCTTAGTACGTTTGCCTCTTTTTAAGCTTTCCTTCTTTCTCTCTCCCTCTCTCTCTCTCTCTCTCTCTCTCTCTCTATATATATATATAACAGTAACAGGTCTTGTATATTGTTACTATCGTTATGACTTGTTTCTATCTTTTTGTCATGCGTGTCTAGCCTGTGGGGAATTCAACAATTTTTGCCAAATATAAAATCACATTCAAAAACTAATCTCTGTCGATTTTATCACATCTACTCTTATTTTTTAATTGCTAGTTTCAATTTGCAACGAAAAGGGAGAAACAAATATTTACTTCTGTTTCAAAGTGGAGGACTATGCAATTGCTTTATAATTGAACTGTAAAGCTGTATTATTCACCATTTTTAAACAGCATGTTTAGACTGATTGTAAATGGTATGCATTTGATAACTGGAATATCCATATATTTCCAAACTAGTATAAAAAAGAGTCTTATAATTATTTAATAACCGCCTTAGACATTTAAGAAAAATTACTTGAACTGGCGTAACTTTTCGAAGATAGAATAAAATTTGGATATTGAGTGACTAAGCACATTTGTTTGGAGGAAATACAGCTTTAGTCTTAAGAGTTTAATTTCAAAACAAAAAGGACGTGATCATGATAGTCATTTATTTCGATCTAATAATAGTAGCATGACTGTTCATACATATCATGTATGTTCCTAAATTCAAGAGTAATGTTATGTCATAAATCATAGAAACCATAGCTCAAACTCATTCTCCTCCCTCCCTTTTGCAGACTCCCTGGAGCCCCGCAATTATTCTATAATTTTTTTCCTCTCCTACCGACCTTTCTGTTGATGCAAAGAAAACGCTCAAAACACCCGTGTTCATTTTCCCGACTTTTTGACAATGATAGAAAAGTTCCTGCTCCATTTGGCAAGATATAACCCATTAATCCAGAGAGAGAGAGAGAGAGGAAGGGTTTTCCGTCCCTTTGGAAAAAGTGTACACGCTACGAGAGAAGGGGGGGGGGGGCGAAGACTGGGNATTTATATTTTTTTCATAGCTCTCTAAGGTATGTATACTATGTAAGATTAATGAAATAATATAAAATAATGATGTGGAGATTCGTTGTGTTAAGCTGTTTAAACTAAGTGAGCATTTTTGTATACCAATATTATCTAAATACATTTTTCTTCTTACCACCCCCGTCGTATAATGAATGAAGCCCATGGGAGAAGATTTCACTTAGCTCCCTGATAAGGAGTTCAAGTCTGCCGAGGGGTTTTGGAATCACTCAAGCCCCCATGGGGGCATTCGAGACCTCTGTCTGTGGCTCCCAGTTTCCCGCGCCGCCGATAAGAGCTGTTATCATAATGTTCGCCGGGCATTAATTAAAGGGAAGGGTTCCGCCAGGAGATAAGGGCTGACCGGCTTGACTGCCAGACTGAGGGGCTGGCTGCCAGATCTCATGGGCCCGAAAACAGGGTGATTTATCAGCTGAGTCTCCGCCAATGGGGAGTATTCCATCCCTCTGGTAATTTCTTGTTTTCCTCCCACATGCTTTTATCTGTTTACTGATCCTAAGCTAAGTCTCTAAAGTTCTGGAAAAGTTCCACATTTCCACTAGTTTTAAAATGTTGATAATAATAACGATAAAATTGGAAAGGTTTGCCAGAACAAGTTTATTTTTCGAATTTGGTTTTTGTATTTAAAAAGTGGTAGAATCTTAAGTTCGTCCAGACCAATGCATATAGTTGTACAAACTACATGCAATGGTCTGGACGAGCTTAAGATTCTACCACTTTTTTTTACAATAGCTTATTCACAGTTGCATTTCCAATTTTAAATTATTCACTGATAGGAGAAGCTTACAAAATTTCCATATTTTGAAAGCTTTTCCTATCTGCGAATAATTGAAAATTGGAAATGCAACTGTAAATAAGCTGCAGCTACACTTAACCAAATTATTTTTTCTCATCTAAAAATAATTTATGAAATGTATTTATTATCTTCATTGTCCTTATTATCTTTAGAATTTAACGAGAAACCTCCTAAACCTGAAATAAGTATGAAAATTTTCACTCATACAATCGATTCTGGAAGAGATAAATAAGATAATCCTGGCGGTACTAGGAACAAAAGCTGCTAGAGTTTTTTTTACCAATAAAAATGCTGAGAATCACATAATGTTATACCTTGTGATTTGTAGGAAATTAAGATAAATTAATGTCTTTCAGTCTTTATGAAGTATCCTACCAGTTATCACTGGTTACAAAGCAGTTTTAGCAGGTCATATGGTGCTATAAGGTTCAGCTCAGTTACTAATGTTACTGCCTGCATTAAAATTTTCGATTTTAAATGCTATTTATTACTAAACTTTTATTAATTTAAATTATGTTAAATTAAAACATTTTGTAATTTGATCAATACAATGAGTTAAAAAAAAAAAAAACTTTCGATGTCAATCACATGAGGAGAGAAGGTGACCAATGACTCCACTCCCAAATTATTTACAGATTATGTTCCCAGGAGGTCACGGAGCCATCATCGTTTGAGTCGACGGGGAGGGTTGTAGGGGATGGAGTTGGAAGACATGGTCTATGCAAGTGGATTAGGATGGTATGGCAGTTTACTGTGGGAAAGGGTGAAGCGGGAAGAAATGAAGTCTTGTCCAAAGGGATATTAAGATCTTGGTGAAGGGATGAATTGGATACATAATAGGAAGCATATGCAATTATTCTCAGGGTTTTGGATTGACAGGACTGGATTCTTTGGACGATGAATGGCTTGGCGGCACCCCAGATTTCTACTCCGTTAGTCCAGACTTCTTATTCATGAGTCTGTATAGAAGTCTATATTGCCGATTGAGTTCTTGTCTTGTTCTCCCCATGTAAGTCGCGAGTCAAGATGGAAACCAAGGTAACGAACGGAATTTGAATGTGGTAAAGGAATATTGTTAAATTTCACAATTTCAGGGAAGTCTTTCTTCCACAGTTGGAAATTAACTTGAACACAGTTAAATGCTATTGCCGATACATACACATGACATATTATAAATTTTGGCATTTTGAAAATGAAATTTCAATTTTGGGAAGTAGCTTCTGTCCCAAGGCTCAGGGAAATGTTAGCTAAGCGAGTCAAGCGGAAATAACTTATTCAGGAGGGGATGTGGCCTAGCCTGTCGAATAAGACAAAGCTCTCCCTGTCGGCTATGCCCTAGCACTCCGTTGTAGTGGGGCCGGTACAAGAGGCCGGGACACGGGAGCCAATGACTGCGGAAGAGCGTCCCGGTTAGTCTTTAAGACCTGGACTCCCGCCCCAGCCTCATCTACATCCCATTTGCATACTAGTTGATCCCTATTGCTCCCTTTTGACTCAGGACCAGGGGCCCCGTCCCTAAACTTTATTTGCGGTTTCTTGATTCCTAAAAGCTTTCAAATGAAACGGTCGTCTTTATTAGAATCCCGCCCTCTGTCTCCCCTCTACGGCTGATCTGCATACGTCCGACCCCTGCCCCACCTCTCCGATCCGCCCTAAGCCACAACCGAAAAGGCAAATGAAAGAAACCCCAAACCTTCTGGACTTTTATTAAACCTGGATAAGATTCCCTCTATTGTTCTACACCAAATTGTAAAGGCAATAATAACCTGAAACTTTAAAGGCAGCTGAAGTTGATTCCATTTTCTCCTAAATGAATTGCCTAAAGAGAATGTTCATTAAGAAATATGAAACCGGAGTTTAAAATTATCTTAAATATACTGCTTCAAAAATATTGTATCTGTGTAAAAATATTATTCACACACAGATATAAACATGATGGAAAATTAAAATTTATTATGTGACTTTTTTTTTTCAACTTTATTATTTATTACTTTCTATATGTTTTGTATATAGTAATGTGCTGATTAATAGTCACAGTAATAAAATAATTCCCCGAAAGTTATACTCCATGTGATTTTTTCTTTTTGTGTGTGCACTGCACTCTCTATCCCTCCTGTTATTGATTACTATAAATCGCAGTCGCGAGTTTTTTTATAATCTAAATCTACTTCCTACACACANTTTAAAAAAAAAATACAAAAAAATAAGAAAGAACTTAGCGTGTACTTCACTTGATGGAGAAGCTGCTCAATGGCAGAACTCCTTAATCTCTACTTACAATACATAGGTTGTTTTTTTGTTGTTATTTTTTTCTTCATATTATTTCTTTTTTATGAAGTGTTGGCAATGAGAAGGTCACGGGGCCATTTCCTATTCAGGTGACGTGGTGGATTATCAGGATGGGTCATACTGGATAGAGTTTGGGCTAAAGGATTGGGATGCATGGAAAGGCCAGAGTGGAATTTATTAAAACGGGTTGTAATGATGTCCTTAACTAAAGGGATTTTGAGGTCATTGTGGAGTAAGGAGTTTGTGACGTAATAGGGTGCATCAACTATGATTCTTAGGATTTTGGATTGAAAGGACTGTATTCTTTGGATGTTGGAGGGTTTAGCAGTTCCCCACAGTTCGACTCCATACGTCCAGATAGGTCTCAGTAACGTCTTATAAATGGTAAGTTTGTTCGTCACAGTTAAGGTTGACTTGCGGCTTAGTAGCTTGTAGAGTTGTCCAAGTCTCTTATTTAGTTCCTGCTTTTTGATTTTTGTATGTGTGTTCCATGTTAGACGGGAGTCAAGATGAAAGCCTAGGTACCTGAAGCAATCGGAAGTTGGGATAGGCATGTCATTAAAGTAAATTCTGCCAGGTTGTTTTTTCCTTTGTGTGAAAGTGACATGACAGCATTTGCCTTCGTTGACTTTAATGCGCCAGCGCTGTAAATTATGTAACTAAACATTAAATTAGTAATTTAAACTGACTCATTTATGCTGGTTCCATCTTACGGAGTTTTTACATTTGCTATCAAATTCAGGAACGTTTCTCCCCTTTGTTTCTGATTTTTTTTTTAATATTTTATAAATATTGTAGATATCTGAAGTGTTAAAAGTCAAAACCAGGTAAATCAGCTATCACTAAACTGGAAAATAACAAGACCCCGCGATGTGATGGACTTTCACTGAAGTTCTTCAATTTGGGTAGTGCTGAGCTACATAAAATCCTTCAAGAGCTGATTTTCGAATTATGGTCGAGAAAAACTACTTCAAAAGATTGCGACCAAAATCATTTGTCCATTGCATAACAAAGGTGATTTCTTGAGATTTTATAATAATCTTGGAATATCTACTACCTTTTGCCTTGTAAGTTCTGTCCACTATATTATTTGGGTGCCTTCTACCTTCAAATATCAATTTTTTATCAAGTCATCACTTTGCAGCAGATTCTGAAAAAAGGTTCGTGACTTAAAAACTATCACACACCAGAGACACTATCTCTTTGATAACAAAGGTGATGTAAATATGAATCAACTTTACTTAGAGATGGCTCAAATTGGATTTTCAAAGAAGCTTATTAAGTTGTGCAAAGTAACCAAGGAAGAAGTCGAATGCTAAGGGCCCAGTACAAGCAGTCTTGATGGAGCCTAAATCCTCTTTTGATGGGGTGCAACATTGAAAGATCACTTTGGCACTTTTTTGGCACTTGGTTTTTGGCTTTGGAAAGCGCTACAAATTAAATAAGATTGGTAGTAAATTACTGTAAAATTTGGTCACTTGTGAGTGCACAAGTGTTGGCGAGAAGATACACTTAGGATCTCATACAATTGGATTCGAACTAAGAATGAGGAGTAAGCTGCACGCTTCTAGCCTCCCCCGTTTTTTTTTTTTTTTTTTTTTTTTTTTTTTTTTTAAAAAAAAAAAAGAAGTCTGACAAGCATGATAAGAAACTTCTGAATTTTTTTCTTTTTTTTTTTTCTCCCGACCGACCAACCTCCCCTTATATAATACTTTGATACGGCCAGTTCTAACCTGCGAATCAGGATCATGAACTCCGACCAAAGCAGATGCATATGCCCTACTTATCCACGAGCAGAGAATATTGCGTTGCATGTATATATAGGTCTACGATGTTAATGATAGAAGGCGAATACATAATCAGGAGTTATATCCTCTCCATCCCGAAGAAGAACTAAAGCACCGTTGCTAGGAAAGGGTGGGCCATGATGCTAGAAACCTACTGGGCTAGCGGAACTGGAAGACAGCAGTTTCAGACAGAGGCGATTGGCAAGACAGGATACTGGAGGTCTTGACTAAGAGAAGAGTCACCCGTGGTAGGTTTTTGTACAAAATAATACTGAATTTTATATTTTGTATAGTTCTACAATGCACTTCCCTGTGTATCAAAATTTATTTCAAATACATTTCCTCCCTTGCACACTAAACTGATTTTCTTTTTTCTTAATCCTTTACATGTAAATAGTATCTTTATCACTCATAACGTAAATGCCCAATTCCATCTGCTTACTAAGACAAATTGCTTGAATAATTCCTAAATAATCCGGTTTTTTTTAGGCTCTTCTCTGAATTACTTTTCTCCCTTCTAGTCTTTATTTGAAATCCAATTTATTAAATTCCATGATGATTATAATCTTAAATGAAATATATTAATAAAAACATTAATGTACTTCAATAAAAACTATAGATATAACGATACAAGTGAAGCATTCAAAAATAATTATTTAATTATTAATTGTTTTTATTTGTGTAAATGAAATATAAACTGAGTCTGAAGTAATATACTTGGAGATATTACTGGTTACAGATTACATGCTGGTTGACTGTCTTTATGAGGAGCTTGTGTCTTTATTCTGGTCGGGAATTCAGTCTTGGAATTTGAAGAAAAATTGTATTTATTTTAAGGAGCAGTCCTATGTTCCCGAAAATACTCAACTTAAATATTTCTCTCTCTCCATCCTTTAGAGTTTTTAAGATAAAATAAGGTTTTTACTCTCATCTATCGTCTACCTTCAATGGTAAAACGGAAAATTTACTATGCTTTTGTTTTGGAAGTTAGCGATGCTCCCTCGATGAGGTTTTCTTTTTCAGGCTTGGTTCACCGAGGAAAACATATTTTTAATATTGCTAGATATTCCAATAAATTCTTCAATTTTGTTTTAATAATGAAGGTATTCTACATTAAAAGTCTCTTGCCAAACTTTAAATTGGAAAAACTAAAATTTTTGACCCAAGAATGAAGAGTTTCACATATCCAGACACACACATATTAACATATAAAAGCTTTTCCCCTATTTTTTATAATTGAATTAAAAAAAAAAAAAAATCTGGATAAATGGTGCAGCCAATAACTTTGAAATTTGTTTAGTTCCTGAATTTTGACCCAATCGAATGTCTTTATATCAGGTTATAAGGTAATCAGGATTACTCGAAGGGAAGGCAGGCATTCCACAATGCTCTCTGGTATTTTAAGGATGGTATACCTACGTGATCATTTCAAGTCTCTAAACTGATAGATGGACAATATTTACTTATTGTCCTTTTTGTGGTGAAGTGTCTTTTTTTTGCGCTGTTAAAGGACCCATTACTATCATATACTTCTTGTAGGTGGGGCACAATTATATTTGCCATCGAAACATTTTAAAATTCCCTTTCGCATCCCAATAAACGAGGTAAAATGGCAAAATAAAGGTCTGACCTCTTACAATTTAATAATAAATACCACTTTCATTGTATTGTTGATAGATCTTAAAGATTATGTGAAAGTACAACTTATTCCCAAAGCCTTTAGGATTAGAGCGAAGACGTGGGAAGAGATAGGAGGATTATCCCAATAAAGATTTCTCAATTAGGTCTTTGAGGGGAAGTTGGAAGACGTCTCTTAATTAAAATACCATTATTAAAATGGAGGTCCGAGATTAAGGAGAGCGAGAGAGAACTTGGTGGAGAAGGGGACGGCCAGATGTTGCTCCGGAGTCGCGGCGAAGAGGGGAGGAGTGACTACAAAATATTAAAAACCCACCTCAAAAAAAGAGAAGTATTTTGCATTTTGATAAGGTGAAGGAGAGAGAAACAAGTTTAGGCGGAAAAACGCTTCAACTTCCAGCTAAGTCTGTTTAATGGCGGGTGGGGGGTTTCCCAGGACGCGCTCAAGGATTATTTTCAATATTATAATGGCCGAAGCCTGAGCACTGACTGAGAGTGAAGGAAATGAGTATTTAATGTGGTTTCTCGCCCTACCAGGTGCCGCGTCAAGACTTTTTAATAGATTTATGTAAAGTAATGTTCGCCCACAAATGAAGGTTATTCTAACTTTTCTAAAAGGCTTCCAGCTCGTGGGGAACCCACTTGAGGAAATCTCATTTCTAATGGACGCTGGGGGGGGGGGGTTAAAAAATATATATTAATTTACATATAGCGAACTCCCAACTCCTCTCAACATCTGAGCCATTTTGCTTTATTTTTCATCATTACTGCTTAGTCTCCTCGCGCAAGCGTTAAACATGTTAAATGCTTGGGTTGAACTCGAAGAATGTCTGTTTGGAAAGTCCACCAAAGAGAGCTTATTCTCATTATTTTTCCCCATGACAAGATCCATCTTTACCGCCCTTGGTCTCCCTTTCATATTTACACTCCAGGCTAATGGAGTTATTCTTTTCTTTTTTTCAGCCATTTTGTCACATGCTGAAACACTTTAAGACCATAGCTTTTATCAAAAGCTCAAAACTGCAAAATACATTAACATAATTATTTGTACAACTGTTAGTAATCCCTAACAATCAGTTATAATCAATAACTAATCATTTTGTCTTGATGATACAAAATTTACTACCCTTAAATAAAAGTCTAATGTAATAAATCATATTGACAAATACTACGTACTCCACACAAAATTATTTTATTATACAGCTGAGCGCATTCGAGACCTATGATCCTATCATCGGAGCTCCGGAATCTTTTGATTTATATATATCACATAGTAATTAAGAATAGGTGGGAAATAGAGTGCAGTACACACACAAAAAAAAAAAAAACACAATGAGTAAAATTTTCAGAGATCTCTCGCCCTTCGTCAGTGAGAAGCGAAGAGAGACTGGTCTCTCATTGGCCGCGATTGTTTCATTTTCTACATATACTTTATATATATGCATGTATTTCCTATTAGATACCCTATTAGGAATAAAATAACTTTATTTCCGACAGGTTTCGGTTTCATTACACCATCTTCAGGCACTACAGAGTATCGTAATATAATATAATACCGTTCGTAATATAATATAATAACAAAATACCGTTCTCCCCTCAGTAGCCCAACTAGCACTCATTTAGTGCTTTATGATTATTATATCTTCATTAATAGGGTTAGAAAAAGTTTATTGAACTTGATAAATATAAAATTTTTAATGTTTTTAAAGTTTGTTATCTATAAAATTTCACGAAAAACAAACGATTATTGCTGCAGATTAAATAAATACAAAGGATGATCGCTTCTGCCATCCTTTCTACCCGAATAAACTTGAGCCAGCCTTTGCGCAATTAGGTATCCCTAAATACTATTTATCATTTTTTTTTTTTACTAAATAAGTTCTTTTTTCACGTGTATGTCCACCCTAAGAAAGGAAATCAGTTGAATTTGAATCGTACAGGGAGCTAGAAAAAATCTCTACCTCAGCCGGGAGACGAACCCGGGTCTCCCACTGTCCGGGCGGGTACGTTAACCAACTATGCCACCGAGGGAGCTGAAAATAATTTCTAGTTTACCACACTTTACTCCGAGTCTAACCAAAAAGTATGACGAATATATCGTCTTCTACTCGGCGGGGCTAAAATTGCTATATATTTATTAGACTCTCATTTTGGCAAAGGGTCACTAACTGACATTCAAATCATGATGATAATTGTGTTAATGTAATCTTACATTTTATTATTTTTTTGAATTGTACATGGAGCTAGAAAAAACTCACTACCTCAGCTAGGAATAGTAGTAGTATTAGTAGTAGAAGTAAAAAAAAATTGTTCTAGCTTCCTGTACGATTGAAATAAATAATGAAATGTGGCGTTACATTACCAAAATTATCATCATGATTGGAAATCAGTTATTTTACACAACTCCTGCGTGGCAGACTTTTCGCTTCCGCCATTAGAGTTAGCTACATTTCCCCCCATTGTTTCTGATTTTAAAAGCAGTGTGAGGTATTTAATGGATCTGAACAGCTTTGAATGAATGAAATTATCATGGCCCCTTTTCCAAGTCCAATACGTGCTAAAACATTTAAACTAAACGGATCGAGAAGTGCTATAACATTTTTATAGCTCCGGGTGAGAGGATTAGAGCAGGGCGACGTGCCTTGAATAAGATCAGCTGGAAGCCCCCCCACCCCGTCGTCCGAGCTTAGCGATCCATTTCGTTTTATTAATTGTCTCCTCGTTAAAACAAGAGAGGCGCCTCTAATTGCTCCCTTCAGTAGGGCATTAAACAGTCTTAGAGAAGGGCATTTGTTTCTCCAATTAACCCTCCAGCCCTTTAGTTAAGGGCGGGAAAATCGGCCGAGGGGGGAAGAAAGGAAGGATGCCGGAAGGGAAAAGGCAGAAATGTCTTCGGCTCGGTCAAAATGGCTCCTACCTTGGCAAATAATAATTAACAAACTTTGGGAATCTTAAGTAACAAGTACATTTGCCCTCAAGATGAAGTCCTCAAAACTGCTTCATTGTTTCAGTGGTGGTTTTCATTGGATTTCACGACAAATATCTTCTTCCAGTAAACCGATTATGGTGATTACGTTATTTCATAGGTTGTTTGTAAACATAGTATCAATTATTTATAAGCTCCACAAACGTCTTAACTATTTGAGAAATATTTCACCAGAAAAACTGTATACATGTAGAGTTTTAATTCGCTGTAATTTACCCTCATCCTTTAAAAAATGGATGCCAGGGTAGCTCATGGGATCCGTTCGGGTCTTGCAATCCTCACGCTGCGGATTAAAATCCCGCTCTGGCCAAGCCTATATCAATAAATAAAAGCTTCTCCTAAGCCACGGATGTTTAGAATGGGATGACAACCTGTAGATAGCCCCTCTCTACATCCTCTAAGTAGTTGAAAGAGAGGCTAACATTAAAAAAAAAAAGAGTGTAAGGATTTCTATTTGAAATCACCAGTTTGCCATTTAAGTGAAAAACGTGTGGAAGATATGTGGGGAGGATTCTAACTTCTTTACGGATGTAGTGGTAGCTTAGAAGACAGGAATCCTTTGGGCTAGAATCCCTCAGGACTCTTAAGAGGTCGTCCACCTGTTGTGTCCTTTTATCATAGAAATCCTCATTCCTTTTTTAACAAGATAGCTCCCCATCGTTTTCACTCCTTGTATAGCACTCGGGTAAAGTGATACGATAAGAAGCAGGTGATGAGTTAGTGAGAGTACCTCGTTAGTGGACAGTGGTCACGTGGCGTCTACACGTGGCCCAGCTGCCCCTGGTCCACCTGACCCCTTCCACCTGCCGTGTCCAATGCTTGTCTTCCAGTGCCTGTCTAGGTGACACACGATCTCCGGAGAAGCTGCTTGCTGTTGTGTCTTCTCCTCTTTTAATTGATGAAACGAGGAATTAGTGGATAAATAATGTTCACTAGAGAAAGGTACACACAAATCCGTCACTCAAAAGCAGCGTAAACCGGCCAGAATTCGCACGGCTCATTCAGGTGGGAATGAATATGTGAATTAAGAATTTGATTGAATATTATAATGAGGGTAGAAGGTGAGGACATTAATTCTGGCTCTTGAACAACTGTAAAGAACGAAAGGGTGAGGACGTCCGAACTTTCTATTAACAGTCAGTAATATATTAATCAGGATTTATAAAACAGGTATGTAAGTGCATCGTAATATGAATAATGCCACTTAGTTACATTTATAATCATCTTCTTCAAAATGCTTTTGGGTCATAATATTACAATAAATATATGTTAGAAAAATAAATTTGCCAACTGATATGGCCTATAAATATTTCTGATGATATTACTAATAATTAAAAGACAAGGTGAAATCCAAAGCTGCCAATAGCATCTGTTTGTGTTTTTCTCTCCGGACTCTGCATGTTCAAGTTTCGCATTGGACATCGACTTTATCAATAAATAAAAGCTTGTCCTGAACCATAGATGTTTAGAGTGGGATGGCAACCTGTTGGTTGGCAACCTCTAAACCCTAAGTGGAAGGGAGATAAAATAAACAAAGATGAATATAATAAGCCTGTAACACACACACACACACACAAAGTTTTGTATGTAACCTTGGCATTGTAATCTCCAATTTCTATTGGTCAGTTTTTGCCCTATCATAATTTTATATATTTACGAAATTTTCAGCCGAATTAAGAGAGTTGCATTGATTTAAAATTGAACAAAAATTTTTATTTCTTTAATTATTTTATTTCCTTCCAGAATCGACCTTTCGGTCCTTTTCTAGTGGTTTATTTCAATTAACTGCAAGTTTAAAATTAATTGATTATTTCACATTTGAAATGTGTTACAAATAGCTTATTTAAGCCTCCTTTACTTTCCTTGATTTATGGGAATGTTTCTGTCACCTCTATTATATTAAAACTGGTAGTTCTTTCTTCTTTTGTTGGACCTCCTTAGTTCGGCTACAAACATAATTTATAAGAATCATATGAACAAGAAAATAAAAGATGCGTAGGTGTAAATAGTAAATTTTATATATAAAGAAAATATGAGTTCATGCGTGTGTCGAAAATTAATAAAGAATATTTTTAGTTAATCAGCATAATCCCATTGAAAACTCAATTATTATCAGTGGAAATTAACCAAAATTCCTAATATCGATGAAAAATATTCGTAAATTTCATTGATCATAATTTTCATTTGAATGCTAAATTGCCAAAACTTTGCATTAAAATATTTATTTAAGTAACATGAGTCTAGATTTTATTTGAATTCCAAAATTTTATTTGAATGGTAATCTTGTAGGTAAGACAATTTTTAAATAATAAAAAAATGAAATAAAATTAGTGGGTAATACGTTTAAATAAATTAGAATATTCAATAGAGAGAAAAAATCAGAATATTCCCTTTAAAAAATAGACAATCAATCTTCTTTAATAGAAAAATAAAATTAAAATTAATAGACAATCAACCTTCATCGAATAGAACTTTTTTTTGGATAATTCCTTTAAATAAATCAGAAAATACCATGAGAAAAGTTGAAATAGAGTAAATGAATTTAAATTTAAATTAAACCAATCTTCTTATTTACTAATAGAAAAATAAAGACAATCAAATTTTAGTGCAAGGGAACAGAATAAAAAATCTAACTGTCCCAGCCAGGACTCGAACCTGGATCTCCTGCTATCCAGGCCGGTGCATTTACCAATTATGCTACCGGGACCAGTTTGATAAGTTATTAAATTCCCTGCACTAGTGTCGAAAGCCCAACCTCCGAGGCCGACGAATATATCGTCTTATGCTCGGAGGAGCTAACTTTGTCTGACAATGTCAGACTGGTCCCGGTAGCATAATTGCTACATGCACCGGCCCGGATAGCAGGAGATCCAGGTTCGAGTCCTAGCTGAGACAGTTAGATTTTTTATTCTGTTCCCTTGCACTAAAAATTATATAAATTTACGTGGGATTAAATATCACAAAAATAATATATAAAAATAATCATCTTCATTTGAAAAAAATTAAATAAAAATAGAAAATCAACCTTCTTAAACTAATCACAGTAGAAAAATAGCTAAAATTTGTGGATAATGCATTTAAAAAATTAAAATATTCCATAGGGACTGTAGGAGCATGGAATGATGATTAATGGCATTAATAGTTGAAAATGATCTGGTTAGTGAATGGGTGGGAACTAAAGATCGGAATCAGAAAAGAACATGCATATATAAAAGAGATAGCGAGGGAAGGGTCTGATAAAGGATGACACTACAGAAATAAATCCTATGCACGGAGAGATAAAGACACTTAACTCACGCTTAGACATGTCACGCGAGAGACACACGAAGAGCCGAATATTAATCTAATGAAAATATGAATTATTCTCGGGTTTCCCGGTGATCCCACTGAAAACTGCAATGCCATAATCAGACTGAGAGAACATAACTCGTGATGGAGCAATGTTACTTGTGGGTCACTTGAAGAGGGCAAACGTCAATTTCAGCGATCGGATATTAGGTGAAGATGGACGAAGTAAAGCCCTTCAAAGCAATTATTTAAGCTAAGATGATTTTAGTTGGGGTTCGGTCAAGGTAGATCCAAAAAACACAAATTTGAAAAATGTATTTTTTAATAAAGGATTATCTGCCAACGTTTCGGCATACATTGTAAGCCATCTTCAGGGCTGTAGAAACACAATGTCATGAGGATACAATAATAATTGAAATTAGTATAATAGAGAATTGCAATAATATAATGTGATATCAAGAGTATGAATGTAGAAAGCTATGTAAGACAATTTAAAGTTTATGAAAAACAATTTGAAAAATAACCAATTTGAAAAAAACATGCAAACAAACAACTTATTGACAAGAAAAAAAATTGAAATATCATTAATTAATAAGTTCACATTTCCATGACTGAACTATATAAATTTTACTTTTTCACAGAGCGAAAAGTAAAAGGAGTGGGGGTAGCAGGTACAAGGCGGAAGGTGTAAATGGAAAGCGGCCTGTTAGAAGAGAGGGCAATAAAAAGGACAAAGGTAAAAAAGGGAAGGGTTTTATTGGGAATAAGTGACTTTGGAACTGGGAAAAATGTTTTGACAGGTTTATTGAGACGGAGGGCTGATGGTTTTTAGAATGTTGAAAATGTTAGAATAAGTCGAGGAAATTTGTTCTATATGTTCTTACTTCATAGAATAATTGTCGATGGATGAAGCAATTGTGGATCTGAACACCCAATCATAACGGGTAGTTATCTAAAGCCACTTAGGAAACCCTCAATACGCAATAGGGATTCTCATCTCCTCAGGGAGTATGTGCGAGAAGGAACATAAATTTGCAGGAGTGATGAAAGGCGTCAGTGAATAATAAGAGCTGGCCGACTCCCCAAAGACCTTTTGATCAATCGAGTCAGTCCCACTCATCGTCGAAAGTCAGCCGAATGACTCCGGAGGGGCGATATAATTAATGACGTCGAGTGAAGACTAATGAATGGCCGTGAGGGTGTTGTGCGGGGTCTGGGAAAGGGAAGGATGGCAAACAGAGTCCTGATATGGCGGACAAACATCACTATAACTCAGTTGGAGGCGAGCGCCTGCCACGCGTCCGCCCGTCTTATCAAAGGCAACCCTTCCCAGTGTTTGCAGAGGGCCGCTCGCCCGCCGGGGCTACTTAAACGTATCGGGGTGCTGTTTACGTCCGACAATGCTCTTGTCCCCGTTCTAGAGGCGGGATCGTTTTCCAATGATAGCGTCCGTCAGGCAGGGTCAGCGTTGTCTAGTGGCTTTCCCACGTCCTTTGGTTTAATTAAAGGTAGACAAAAATACAAAGAAATAACTAATTTGATCTTAGGAATAGCACGCACTGATACAAAGTATGCTGCTAAAGTTTACACCGAGGTGAAACGGATAGAGGCCTCACAATTACTCCCTTGCCTTGGGAACAACCCCTCTACAGTGGATGGGCTGTTAAACTTTCTTAAAAAAGCAGGTATAGCCTGGAAAATCTAAATTAAAGAATGAGATATTATTTATTATTTTAGTTAATAATAATTCATTTTTTATAATTTATTAAATATATAATAATAATATTTAAATAAATAAAAAAATCCATTAATTTAGGTTGTTATAGTGGTCAAAATAATCCTGATACCTGTCTTTTATTAACTAATTTATAGTAAACACATTAAAGGGTATTTATAGGGCGTAATAACCTAGAAGTTGATTGCCCTTCAATGATCTACTACTACTACTCCCTTCCTAATTTCATGATATATTTGAAATAATTCACAATACATATAGGATTAGGACCAGGTTATAGGGCGATCAACATCATGGTTATTACGCTCTGACTGTTGGGGTTTATCTAGGGTTAAATATGTTATCCATTCTTTTAAATGTTTTCCGTTTTTAGTGCTTGTTTACATTACATTATATTGTACTTGGTGTGCAATAAATTATATTCGTACACACACCTACACACAAACATACACAAATATAGATACAAAACCATTTTAAAAGGTGAAATATAAATTTTATAACTTAAAAAGTAAATTAACAAATAAAATTGAAACAATAGATAAACAATTTTAATATAGCAACAATATAATACAATTAGATTTATTGTAGTGAATACTACAATAAAACATAAAACAAAAACAATGAACAACAACAAAATACAAAAAAAAAAGAAAAAGAAAGGCATAGTTGATCTTTTTGGGGGAGGGGGATTACATTTTTCATATGTGCCTGTTTCTCATAAAACACAATATATATATAGCATATTATACATGTAAAAAAAGCAATTAATAAGTCTAAAATCTTCAATATATGTAGCGGCACCTTTCTTCGATATTTCTATGGGTATTTGTGTGGCCATTTTAATTTCCACACAAATACCCATAGAAATATCGAAGAAAGGTAAAAATAGTCACTTACAAAAAGGGTTTGCACAGAATGCTAATGAGCCGCGTGAGGAGCGAGTATCAGCGAGTGCCACTAGACTATGTCGAGGTATCTATGACGTAACAAATGACCCTAGATCGCAACTAATTCACAGTGGCCAGCTCGCTGTTGCCTGGACCATTCTTGCCCCTATTACGAATGTAGGGAGGTTATATTAAGGTTATCTCGGTGGCTCAAGAACAGTCGGTAATGTTTGAGAAGATTGGTGTACTTGCAGTAACGATGTTACTGTTAGATGAAGGATATCTCGCCAGTGCACTGCAGCAGCTGTGCATACCGGTGTGGCTGGATACTGCCGTTTTCTTATGGGAGCTACCCGCAATCAGTCATCAACGACCGTTGATACACAATAAATTATTTTTCCTGTTGGTAATCTTGGACCTCTTCAAAATTGATATTGGGTTTTCCCGCGGGAGGTTTATTTGTTCTTGAGTGCTGACGCACGAGAAAGTTGAGAATGTAAACAATTAGAAGAAAATTGTTAAATAGAAATACTAATGAAAAATGATAAAATATTTAAAAATATTATATTATACATCCCTACAGAGCTCAGAAGAAAACAGGAGTGTGCAAAAAACATAATAGGAATAGCTAAACAAAGAAATAAAATTTAAAGAAAGAGTCCCTGGTATTTTTCGAAATGAGCAATATTCGTTTACAATCCCATGAGATCCACGCCCCGACCATCTGTCCACCAGCCGGATTTGGTCATTTACTGAAGTCAGTTAAGGGTTGTGAGTCAGATATCACCCCAAAGGGTTGAACAGACCACGTGCCCACAAGCAACAAGCTGTCAGTTCTCCCTCTCCAGGGTTTCTTTTATTCGGCAAAATAAAGCAAAATTATCTCAATATATATTACATAAAACCATATGGAAAATTGACCATATTAAATTGGCCATTA
Source organism: Oncopeltus fasciatus (assembly GCA_000696205.2). NCBI lineage: Eukaryota > Metazoa > Arthropoda > Insecta > Hemiptera > Lygaeidae > Oncopeltus > Oncopeltus fasciatus. Next base: position 115,450 of record KZ807931.1, read on the forward strand.
AAGACATTTATGTCTAATTGACAGAGACCAAAATTTCATTAATGTCCTTTCCTATTGATGAGAATTGATTTAATAGGAAATATTTTCCCTGAAGTGTTCCTTTAAAAGTAGTTTATTATAACATTTAGGTCATATATATATATATAATTTTTTTAGTTTCCGATTTGGTGGATTTGGACTATTGAATTATTAAAATTTGGAAATTCCTATTGTTTGATTAATCTGTTTCAATACGAAGATAAAAGATTCTTCTCATACTCTGTTTTTGCAGATGAATATTTACAATGAAGGAGAAATATGGGGACCATGTGGATGAAAGGTTTGGCGTGTAAATTCTAATCTCAAAATACAGTTCCAAAATCTTTCATCGATTCATAAAGTCAATTCTATGAATGTTTTGTGGCCATATTTAATTTTTACTTGTTCAGCTGTGTGTTTTTATTTAGGTTTAAGCAATGTGTCTTAGGAATGGAACTTCTTCTTGCCGAAAAGGTTTTTTTTTTTTAACATAATGTGGTGGCTTCTTCAGGGCTGAATTCAGCATCGTTCTCCATTCTAACTAGAAGAAGCTGTCTCATAACGTACGAATCAAATCTGGGCAAAAACAACATTTCAACATGGTCAAGCCCGAAAGAAGTATTTATGAATAATTTAGCATCATGTTTTTGGTTTCTTTTATGTCTAAGTTAAGAATTTTAGCTCAGACCAAAAATTAAGCATTAGTGAATGATGAATCAAAGTAACTGCTATTTACTTATGCGAGGGTTAATAAATATAATAACTAAATAAATTAGTGGGTATTTCTACGAGGGCGTTCGATGTGATATGGAGTGATTCACTTCACTGCATGTATGGATTTTGCAACTGGGTATCTATCATATTTATTTTCAATGTTCGATCAAGCATTCTTCAGTAGAATTTAGGGTTGAATTAATCTAAAATTCTTTTAAAAAAAATTAATCTGATGTGAAATGTGCATATGTGCGAGTGTTTGGATACCACTGAATCATCTGCCCCGTTCGAGTACCGCCAGAGCTCCGCAAGGAGTCTTGGGAAACGCTCTGCTTGCACTGTCTGCAGCTCTAACCGTCCGTAAAATTCTTCTTTTGTTGCCGGGATGGGCTTTCATTATTTTATTTGTTTTCGTCTCTGAGGTGGAAACTCCCCCACTGTCGCGAGCTCACAATTTAGTGAGAGTTAACAGTTGTAGTTGTTTGTTTACAATGGCCACAGTCCGGACAGGGAGTTATTGTCATTGTTTACGGGGAGGGATGGGGGGGGAGGGGCCGGTGCAGCTGGGATCTCTACCCCCTCGCACCCCTTCCTTTTATCCACATTAGCGGCGGCGGGGCCTATCCATCACGTGGCTATCGTAGGGAGGAAACGCCTTGCCCAACTGTTCCGGTCGGCTGGATATCCCTCCTGCTCAAACTCTCTCTCCCACTCTCTCTCTCTCTCTCTCTCTCTCTCTCTCTCTCTCTCTCTCTCTCTCTCTCTCCCTCCCGCTCTCTCTCCCTCTCTCCCTCTCCCTCTCGCTCTCCCCCCCTCTCTCTCTC
>KZ807931.1:159453-175006 GCA_000696205.2 Oncopeltus fasciatus
AAAAAAAAAAAAAAAAAAAAAAAAAAAAAAAAAAAAAAAAAAAAAAAAAAAAAAAAACATAAGCAAAGAAATTATTAGATGATTTTAGTTGGACTTCGGTCAAGGTAGATCCAAAAAAAATACTAATTTTAAAAAATTAAAGAAAGTGTATTTTTTTATAAGGGACAGGACGTCCTCTCTCGTAGAAACGTAGGCAGATAATCTTATTAAAAAAAATACACTTTTTTTAAATTTGTATTTTTTTTTGGACTACCTTGACCGTACCCCAACTAAAATCATCTAATAATAATATCTACGGTCAAAAAACTCTCCTTTTAAGCAAAGAAAATGTTTCTTGTGATAAAACATAATTGATTTTATATATAACTGAGCAGCAAGCCATCCGAAATATAGCAAAAAACCAGTCACAAATTGATTTTATGTATATTTATCCTTCAGGAAGGAATAGAACATGAATCCAAAATTAAATCTAAATTGGGCTCAGCGATAAATTTCGTGTATATCGCGTAAGACGGCCGTAAATTTTTGTTTTTATTTGATTATCGGATTTTACCAGCCTTGAATCTATAAATATCGAAATTTCAAATTTTGAGAGTGGGGATATATATTTTTTTTCGATTGATTACAATAATCAATTTCATTTAAAAATAATAAATTAGACATGGTAAGACTGAGATGCCCATTTTAGCATACTAATTTTTAAAAATCCCAAAAAAACATTTTTTTTTGTGCTATTTTTTAATCTGGAGTTAAACATTCATCGGTTATCAATTATGTTAGCAATTATGAAAGCTGTACTTACCTTAACAGTTAAATGCAAGTTGTTATTAAAAAATTCGTAGTCAAATTTACTTACTACAGCCCTAACACAACATTTTCATCAAGAATATGTTGCTTTCTTAACTGTAACTAAAATTTTTTGCTATTGTGAAAAAAGGCCACCATTTTTTTTTTAAATTTACAACAATATTGAAAGAATTTAGTCTTCTTTTACCATCTTTCATTTATGCAGTTCATATTTTATTTGTGCTCTATCATTGCCCTTTCTTCAAGCAGAATGACCAACATAAGTTCAACCATGGAACTAATAACTTGAAAACAAATGTAAATATATGAAAATAAAGGAGGACATAGGGTATGAAGAAACACAATCAAACCAACACAATTAATTAATTTGAATAATTTGTTTTTATTTTGCACAAAAATAATACATAAACATAATAACGGTTGAATAATGTTTAGAACAATTAATGCACTTAACATACATCATCTACCTATACCAAAGGTGGATAAGTGATTTTTTACATTTTGTGACAGTTCTCAAGTATATGTTTATATAATAATATAAGTATATGGTAAATATAATATAAGGAAATATTCTTCCATTTGACATTTATATAACAATGTAACATGCTCGCTGCAGCAGTGTACAGATTTATGCTTTCTGAAGAACCCTTTCACCTGTCATTCCTACTGGTTATTAGTTATTCGCTATTAGTATAAACAAAAGCCGCATGTCGCCAATAGCTACAGAGTGCTACAAGAAATTTGCTAACCCAATAGCATCTTCCCCCTTCCTTCAGTGTAAAACTGACAAAAAAAACAGTAAANGTAATGGTCAGCACGCGAGGCCCGGATAGCAAGAGATCCAGGTTCGATTCCTGGCGAGGACAGATAGTTTTTTATTTTCTGTTCCCTCTCATTAATTGTATAAAAAAAGTAAACTTTAGATTTCAAAATTATTACTACTGGAATTATCCAGAACTGGATATTTGAGTTTTTCTCAGTGCATTGCATTTCTCTGCTTCATTTTTCTAGGCATGGGATAAAGCAGAAATAAGGGAGAAGTTCTGTGGGAACCTTCCCAATTGTGTTCCATTGTAAGTATTGTACCACTACATAAGCATGGAGCAGGAATTAGGTATACGGGACGCAGATACAAAACTGCTTGATTTATCCACTACAAGACATTTGAGTATGTCTCGGTGCATTGCATTTCTCTAGGCCTGAGAGCTTACAAAAGAGAAGAAAGGGCAGGAGTGCTGGCTTCGATCCCTCAGGATTTCAATAATCCTATCAAATATAATTTTAATAAACTATTTTCAAGGACTGTGCTCTTCTGTATGTATGTACTAGGTATTATGCGGACAGGGAAGACTAGGGTACTGTATTTCTTGGTTCCTGGATTCCCAAGGACGCCCAGGATACGTAGTACTTGGGCAAGAAATTTTTTTTTTTTAATAAGTGTTAGTCTTCCTTTTAACCACTTACGGTCACGGAAGGAGTACTTACTTAGTCGAAGTACTATGAAATTAATTGAAGGCACTCACTTAACAAGGCAAATCTCATTCCTAAAGTCATGTAACCGATTCTCTTAAAAATGAAATATTCGTTAAGAAATCTTTAAGAGATGGGTAAGACATTATTTTATTTTAAAGCTAATTATTAATTTTAATTTGCTACAAAGCATAAACTCTAATATAGCGATACAATGAAGAGGTTAAAGGTCAACTGCTAAGCCAGGGGAAGGGGGATTAGCCCCTCATAGAGAGGTTACTAGGAAATTCATTTAAAACCTCAGGGTAGTAAGGGTCAAAGATCAAATGGGTCTAAACCTCATAATAATAATAATATAATACAGCAATTTTCCTTCAATTGTCATACCAGGTAAATACATTTGTTATCATTTATTCTTAATGTTGACTACAAAGAATTCATAGGAGGATTTATATAGCTACAGTTAGAGGCTGATTGTCTGGATATTTACCACCTTCTAACTATCTTACCCCTAATAATCTTAAAATTTCCAAGTCATTTAATATTAAGCAGGCATTATTTTAGGTTATAATTAATATGAAATAGAAATACATGTAGGCGTATAAATTGAAACTTTACTATAAAATTCACTACACTAGGTAATTTTCTGCAAAAGCCAGCAAATTGAAATTAATAATCAACTTAAAAATGAAATGAAATATGAGGGATATCTTAACGAATGCGTGAAATTTCTTAGAGAAATGGTTACAGTGGCTTTAAGAATGTAATTTTTAACTGTTCTTACAAGCAGATATGGCGCACGAGATAGCTGAGAGACAGATGGGCGAAAAAAAAAAAAAAAAACAAGTCAAGAATTTTTTCCAAAACTGTATTTTTATTATGAGCGTTTTAGGGCCATTTCGAGGTCAAATTCTCATCCCCAGTAGTCACAATGTTGTCGATGTGGCTACCCGAGTCTACCCCTTGCTGTACCCTAGTAGAGCTGAGAGCACTGGCGAAAGGTTTGTGATGTTGAAAGCGCTGTAAAACGCACTTAATAAAAATACAATAACAGTGGAGATTTTCAAAATATAAACCTTCACCAACCAGAGAAAAAAAAAATAGGATGGGATATTTTATCAAATCGCCGACCCGAATGCTGTATATAAAATACCTTCGAACACTTAAGAGAATCCCCCTTTTACGGTATGAATTCCTTTATCAGAGGCCCGATATAAACTTATCAAGACCAATTTCTTTTCCAGCCGAGGATTGAAAAGCTAATCCTAATGGTGGCGTAATGAGGTTTGGCAGAGGGTAAACACAAGGGATGCAGATTGGCGGGGGTCGCGGACTCAAAGCAGTCATGAATAACCCATTCGCTCAATTACCGGATCTCATCTGCCCTGCTTTTACCCGCTCTCTGACGTCACACGCCCTTACCGGACACGGCTGCACATCTCTTTGGAATCAAAGGCACGGGGCAATTAACGGGACGCTCTCCTGCTGGTACTTACCCCCTCTCGTCAATCAGTAAACCTGAATATTTCCGAAGGGATGAGACAGGCCTCCGCAAAATAAACACACCCCCCAAATCAATATCCATTGTAAAAGAGTAGTTACAGACTATTACTTGCTTGACAAGCATGCACTAAAAACTTCATTAAAGCATTGCTATTAAGCGTGTTATCTTCATTCTCTATAAGTAGAGAATTTGTTGGGGTTCGGTCAAGGTTAGAAAGAGTATTATTTGTTATCTCTCGACTTACATTGTAAGCCACCTTCAGGGCTATCATGAAGGCGAGAGTGACATGTTTTTGACAGTCATGAACGACTCCTCTCACCCTCATGGTAGCCCTGAAAATGTAAGCCGAAACGTCAGCAGATAAAAAAAAAATACTCTTTCTTAAATTGTAATCTTTTGGATCAACCTTGATCGAACCCCGAAATAAATTCTCTACTAATAATCTCCACAGTCAAAAATTTTTCCATTTTAACTTAAACATTACATAATTGTAGTGTATACTTTTTGATCTATTTTTTTATTATCTTTGTATTATTTTTAATGGGAATATAATTTTACAAAGAAAATATATACAAATAAAAAATATATATACTATATTACAGCCATTATTTCCTTTAGTCCTAGATTGTGATAAGAAATTATAAGAAATGTATCCTAGCTTATTGTCATATTCAATGGGATATGAGTGATTTACGGGATTACCATTTGACGTTATTTTTTCTTACAATAATTAAAAATAATAAATTTGCGCAAATGTTTGACAACTGACCATAGTCCCCTCTGGCTAGGTCGATTATTGTATGTTGTTGTTGTTGTTGTATTTACCGTTTCTTCTTCCGGGTTGGACCGTGTCAAATTGGTGTTATTTACCGAGCTTTCGCACATCATGTGATGGCTTCTTCAGGGCTGAAAAGAGAATGAGAGTTGTAAAAGAGAGATTTTTAAAATCCAGGTGGTATATAATTACCATGTTTTATACACCAGGTGGTTTATAATCCCGGCGCAGTCCGGTCCTTGGGCGAAGCCTGCCTTCCCATTGGTTGAAACTGTGTTCTGGCGGCTGGTCTCTCTCGATTATTGTTGTTGAGTGTACCTTTAAGAAGGAATGGAGAACAGCTTTTACCTTGGCTGTGAAATCCAAATGGATTCTGATACTTTTGAGGTTGATACCCCAATAAGACCCCAGTTTGGCGGGAAAGTGTGCAAGGCGCTCTCGGTCTCTCACATTTCGTGGCCTGTAAATATGCAAGAGCGCCTCCCCCCGCGAAACGTCGGCGTTAAGTGCAACCGTGACACGTATTCCGAACACGCCTGACAGCCTTACGCCTCTTCCCGCGCTTCTTAACATACACTTAACCTGGCCGGGGATCCCTTATTCATGGTCGTGTCGTTTTTCCGCCCCCACCCCCTCTCGCCGGCAATGAATCCGTGTTCTGACACTTTCCCGGCCACCCACCTTCCCACCACCTTGGTAGAGCCACTTCACACTCTCTGCAAGGCTCAACTTCCCCCCTAATTACTGAATCATGTGTTCCTTGTCGTAGGAATTCAAAGGTCACACAAACGGGTTTAAGTGGGTCTTCTCAAGACATTTCCTACATTTTCGAAAAACTTTAAGTGGGCGTATATACATACTCACCTCTCATATGGTCAAAGATGAATCACATTCCCCTAATAAAACTTATTGTAATTTTTTGGCTTAGAATAAGTACATCTAAACCAAAAAAAAAAAAAATTAAAATCACTTTGCAGGAAGAATGGAACCTACTTGTTTTAGTCGTCCGGAGGGTTGTAAGGAATAGAGTCCGACAACAGGGACTGGGCATATGGATTACAGTAAAATGAAAGCTTGCTGAGGAAGAATGTGAAGCGGGTAATGATAAGGACACTTGCACGAAAGGAATAAGTCGTGATGAAGGGTAGAAACAGTATAGTGAAGATGAACTAAAAGTAATATCATAGCCATCACCTGAAAATTGAATGATGGGGAAACCCGAGTAAGACAATATTGATCAACTAGATTTGAGAGGACCCAACCCATCATCATCATAGTATCACAGTAATACTATGAAGATATTTTTCAAATACTTATTATATATATATTGTTATAGACTACTGGTCACTAGTTATAATTAAATACAGATTTCAATCTTGTTGAAGATGACAGAAAAGAATAGAATATTTTTTATTTTTGAATACGAGTCTGAAAGTANATATATTGGTTATGGGTTACTGGTAACCATTAATAATTAAATACAAACAGGGATGGGGGTTAGCCCCTCACAAGTTGAATACATCATGGTTGCTAGAAAATTCGCTAAAATGTTTGGGATTTCCCTGCGGGGTAGGTTGCACCTATGCTGTCTCAAGCGCTGAGGTAGTAAATTCGCTAAAATCTATGAGGACCCTTGGGGTGTAGGACGCTTCTATGACGTCACAATTGATGAGGTAGATAATTCCCTAAAATCTCTGGAGACCCCTAGGAAGTAGGTCATTCCTATGACGTCACCAGCGATGAAGTCTGAAATTCATTCCTCTGTCGTATGACGTCACCAGCGATGAAGTCTAAAATTCATTCCTCTGTCGTATGACGTCACCAGCGATGAGGTAGACATAAAGGTTTGGTTGAAACCTGGAGCGCTGCTATCTTGATCCAACGCTGTAGGGTTAGAAATAAGAATTTTTGGCGGGGAACCATGGTGTCAGCCATTTTCTTCATTTGCGTGTGCCAGATGCCTCTTTTATACTCTACTCAAAATATTTAAGTATATGAGAAAAAAAAAATCAGTGGCGGAGGACCATAAGTAAAGGCCTTCTTTGAAGTAGGATGGTAGGTTGCTGACAATAGGGGCTACTTATCGCCTGCAGCACGGCTAATGCACCCACGCCCGGCGTAGAAACTGCATTAATGCTACAAGGCGATCGTGAAGGCGAACCATTGTCTCTTCCAGGAGCGGCGAGAGCCATAATGTGCGCAGATACAGTTTTATCAGACGGCCGGGGTGTACGCCGTTGATTTGTACGCGTATAAAGGTCGTCGGGGAGGAAAGTGTGGGCGAACACAGTGTTCATAACGACGACGGCCTCACACCGGAGACAGGCAGATTAGATCTGCCGGAGTTAATGCACTCGCCTCCTGTGTGCCTCGGCTCACTTGAGTTAATATCCTGGGGCCCCCTATAGCTCATACGACACCTGGGAGGGGAATTTTCAGTGGATTTATCGCTGGAGCTGTTCTCATCCAAGAAAGCTGATACACCTGCTTTCAAAATAAAAGCCGAGATTTGTTACTTGTCTATGTTAATTCCAAAGGCTCTTATTATTATTATTTGTATTCATGTGTCCCTAAATAGATGTTTCGTGAAAAAACTGTCAGATATTTCTTAATAAATTGTATTAAAGCGAATTTTGAAATCAAGTAAACCCAGCGAAACTAATAGGATTCCACACATTTCAGTAAACTGAGACATAAGAATAATCTGAAAAAAAAAAAATATAATAATAAATAAATAAATAGCCTCCTTAACAATATTCTAACTTATCATTATTGCCATTTATTATCNAAGGAACATAATAGGTGACTTTTTTTTTAAATTTATGTTTTAGAAATTATTTAAAAAGAAAAATGCATATTAAGGAAGATATATTTGAATTACGAATATAGCTATGATTGTTGAGTACTCCCCCACTCCACAACTTCTTTTCTGGCCAGTGTAGGGTAGGTTTAGTTGTCTACCCTTTTACGCTGATTGCTCTCTCCGGCTTATAGGATATAATTCCTTATTCTCCTTTATGCCCATCTTATAATAAAATACAAATGATAATAAAATTTGCTAGTTCTATGACGCTCCTGCGTGACGGATATTTTTTGTATGCATTTCCTTCTCATTGGGAATAAGAGACATCTGCCACTGTCTGTAGCAAAGCGTCGGAGAAAATATATGAAACCATGATTATGTAATTAATTCGGTCAATTAGAGTGTGTATTTTTCGGTTGAGGAGAGGAGGAATATGGGGGATAAATAAAAAAAAAAACCTGTCCGAAGACAGATCCATCAAGCACGAAGATAGCGGTTGGATGGAAGGTTGTATTGGCCGCATTGGATTTATGAAGACAAAGAACCTGTAAGAGAGGTATTGACCCTGTTATTAGCAGCTGTCCGCCATAAGTCAGCTGTACCGAGCGGAACGGGTTCGGCGCGTTTGCACCTCGCGTCATAGGAGCCGAATTGCACCTGGACGCTTCGGCCTGCCACCTGTGGCCGAATGGATTCTGGCATTTGGGACGTCGCCTATAAAAGGCCTGTGCAGCCTTGTCGGCCTTAATGCCCTCCCTTCTTAAATCAACTTAAGATAAGGACTGAAGAGGCTACAGCGTTCTTGTACTTTCTCTCTTAAACGGGTATTAATGAAAATTTACAGAACCCTGCTTGTCACAGGCGATTAGGAACTCTTTTTTATTGCCTCGGAAAGTGGGTTCCTTCAGGCGGTGAGCCGATCGAAGGCATCTTTTGCTAAATAATTACGTCCAAAAAGCTTAAAATTCGAAAATCAGAGATGGTTTCAGAACTCTTACCAATTTTTTTTTTAAATATAATTTCTTTTAAAAAATAGATTTTGTTGAAGTCTACCTTTGTATTTAAAAATAATTTCTTAAGTTCATAATAATTTAAAAGCAACACGAACCGAACTTGAGATCAACACTACTGCAGCTTGTCTCCATTTCAAAATTCACTACTTTCTCAAACTTTCTTCAGTTTGGACAAGTCCTATGGGGCAGATATCCCCCAATTGAAGGATCTTTTTGTAATTGGATGAATATGTATTAATTATAATGGGAAGTGCAATATTTAACACTAATTTGGCCCTTTTCGACGTGGTTGTCTTGGGTAAACCGGATGGATGGGATGTGCTACAAGTGACAAATCACGAAAAAAAGCTATTTCCATCAGAAAACACGGATCCAAGTACGCCATAATTAACGGAGTTTGTGGACGGTACAGAACATCAGATCACATATTCGAATATGTGAATGAGTATACGATGAGAGGGGGGGGGGGATAATCTTTAAGGCCTGGTAAGGCATATGAGTGCACTTATAACGTGGTTGAGGCCCTTGCTGGTCTATGATGTGTATGTATAGTGTGTGTTTGTGTGTTGTACCCTCGTACTGGAGACCTGCTTACTGAACACCCTTCAATATACTTGCATACATGCAGACTTTAAGAATCTTTCCATTATTTCATTCGCTGTCAAAATCAATATTTCAAGAATTATCGATTCAAAATTCAAGAATTTTAACTCCCTCATACACCAAACGTAATTAAAGTATAAATACCTTAATTACATAATTTAGAAACTTTAATACACTATATCTTCATTTTAAATGGAGAGTTTTTGACCGTAGAGATTATTAGTAGAGAATTAATTGGGCTTTGGCCAAGGTTGATCCAAAAAATACTATTTAAAAAAAATGTGTATTTTCTGTTATCTGTTGACGGCGAGAGGGAACGTCATGAACTCATGACTCAGTTAAGAACATTGGATCCAGGTGGCACGACGTCCCCTCTCGCCTTCATGATAGCCCTGGAGATGGATTAAAATTTAAGCCGAAAAGTTGGCAGATAATTAAAAAATAGACATTTTTAGATAATGTTTTTTGGATCTATCTTGACCGAACTCCAACAAATAAAACATCTACCAGTATATCTTTAATTATTTAATTTCAGTCGTTTCTCTCTTAAATTTAAAAATATTGAAGAAACTTTTATGAAATTCAAACCATAGTTTTGCCCACTGATCAAAAATGAGAACTGTCACTATTTATTTTTCGCGAAACCTCCAAACACACAGTCGAATTTCAAGCGACATTCATTATTTTACTATTTTCGAATTTTTTGAAAAAAGTTTCAGTAAATTTAAAATGAATGAAATCACATTTTATCATTACTCCCCAATAAATTAAAATTCAATTCCGTTGAATAAAAAAAAATCCAATCCAGAACTGATAATGATATCCTTGTTCTATACAAAAAGTACTGTGAATTTTGTGGGTCACTCTCTTATGAAGTAAATAAAATGCAATAAATTCGGCTTCACTAGCACATTGCGAAGAATGTGAGTAACCACAAACAAATATGTATTGTTGTTATCAAATGCTTTTATCCAGGTTTAATGAGACTAAGAATTGATAATCACTGCTTACGATTTGAAACAAAATAAAATTTACTTGAATTGTTTTTAAGATGGTAAGCTTAGTTGTATTCTGAAAACGTGCTTCTATACTACTATAATCCTAAAGACTAACTCGTTAACTTGGATATTTAGTTTAATTATATTTATCTTAAAGTTATTAACAAATTAAATGGAGAGTTTGACCGTACAGATTATTAGAAGAAAATCTGCTGGGGTTCTGTCAATTTTAATAGAAAAATACATTTTTTTTTAAAGATCTTTTTCGGAACATACTTTCTCTTATTTTGACAGGCACAAATTTTTTTTTCGGGGCGGGGGGGACTGCTGATAATTTGTCATGTAACATTGTAATCAATGATAGGTTCATTAAATGGCTCATTCACTCCAAATGTAACTATATTTAAAAAAAAAAAAAAAAAATTCTTCCTAGCAAATGTTGTAGCGGCCGGAAAAATTTTTTAAAAAAAAAAAAAAAAAAAAAAAGAATAATCTGATCTTAAAAAGGGAAGAGAAAAATCAAGGCAACAAATAATATTGTTTTCAAAAAATGTATTTCTGGTGTAATTAGACTGATGTCATTCTAATAAATGTCTGAGTATCCACTCTACACCGGATCTGGGGGAGGTCACTTGATATTTTTTTTTAAATACTTGAGTCGGTAGACATAGGCGTGAGGCACACATCGGACGCCATTGTACGCGGGTAGTGTAGACTGCATTGTTCGTAGCCGATATGCAAGTCAAATGCACCAGAATTAGCCTCAGCCTCTTGGAGATCCGATCGGCCCCGGGAGTCATCTTCACACTAGGGGCAAACACTTTCTTTTGTCCCCACCTTTGTTCCTTTTTTTTTTTCGGGGGTTTGATTGTTTGTCTGTTTTGTTGTACTCTTTGTACGGGTTGAGCTCGTGTACTTTATCGTCCACCGATACGCGAAGGGCCCGGGGACTGCGGCTTTTGACAGGATGACAGTGAGATATTGTTTGCGGAAGAAGCGCACTTGATCGTCGCTGCCGATAGAGGGGAAATTTGAAAGACAATCGGCCTCTCGCTTTCCTGCTCTTTCATTGACCTTCCGTTCCCCCCTACATACATCCAGCATTTGTCTTCTGGATCGAAACAAAAACAGCACCAATAAAATAAAAACAATAAAAAAAGGAGTGCGTTATAAATGGAGTCTTACTCTGGAAGTCTCATGCAACGGAGAAATATATGAATTCATCGGTCATCAACTTGACGGGACTCTCAGTCCATGTATCATTCCTGATCAATGTATCATTTGATGGTATCAGAACCTGGCCTGTTCCTACAATAGTGATGTGACCGCAAGTTCTACCGCCAGCATCTTCCTGAACAACAGCTTTCAGGTTATACTTCAATCTCCTTGACTGTAGAACTTCATTTACAAGCGCCTTCAGCATTTTATCTGATTCCACCCGAGCAGTCTACTTTGACGGGATTTAGTGGACCTCGGGTGTCATAGGAAATGCAATTATTTCAGTTCATCTGATAAACTAACTGATACCTAAAGCGGAAACATACTTAAGATCTATTCATGGTTTACATATTTAAAAATCAATCTTACACATATGATGAGTAAGTTATTGACTAGTTTATCAAATAGAATTTGAAGGTTATTGAGGATATTGTTCAAATAATTTTGATTAAAAACCTCAACAACCCTCAATTCGCTCTCTTAATTCTATTTTTTTATACTTATTTTATTTATTTTAATGTGTCTTTGGTATTGTTATATATAAATATCATTAGTAGAATTGAACAGAACCGTTTCTTTATAATTAATGTAAGTTTTTTTGTGTGGTAATTAATGCATCTTAAAGTACATAAATATTAACAAATATTCAATGTATATTGTCTGTAAGAGAGAACTCATCGTCCTAAGGGTCTCTCTCTCTCTCTCTCTCTCTCTCTCTCTCTCTCTCTCTCTTTCTCTCTNTTTTATGAGGAGGAATTTCAATAGCTTGAAAAAATTTATTTATTTTTAATTTTTTTTAGTTTATATTCCATCACATATTTTGAAAAACGCATATTAAACAAACAAGTTAAGAACGATAAACTTCCCCCACTTTAACGATTCAAGCATTCTTACCTAAATTTTTACTTTCATTACTTTGTAATGTTCTTAGGATGTTCTCTCAAATTATTTAGTAATTTTTATTTGAGTCCATCTTTATTGAGATCTGGATAATCTGCTTGGTTTACGCAACTCCTGTATGACTCCCTTTTATTTATTTTTTTATTTTTACTGTAAAAAAATTTTCCATTTCAAATAATGATTATTATAAAGAAAAGTATGTTATATTATTATCAGTTATTCTATTTGCATGATGAGGTGTTTTAAGTATTTGAGTTTTTGAATTGCCCAGAGTAGGCCTTTATCGATAAATATAAATATATCCAGTAACATGGGTGTTTAAAAAGTAGTGGCTATCATGAGAACCCTTACCTTAAATAGTTGGACGGAAGGTAAAAAATGTAATAATATAATATGTGTATGTAATAAAAATTTAAAATAAAAGATTACTTTCTTTAGAGTAAGAAACTGAAAAACTTAAATAGTAATAATAATAATTGTAAACAAGGTAAACATTTTCCAACGTAATTACAATAAGGAAAACCAAACTACAGAAAATTGATTGAGTATATTTAAATTTGAATATTCCTCATTCATTCAATCATGTATTAATATTCAAGGGTTTTTTGCGAGCCGTTCACATTATTTATTAATGTGCATTTAAGTATTCCGAACTTCAGCTTTTTCGTGATTTACGCAAATAATATGTATATCTTACATATACGTATTATTTGCGTATACATAAGTTATCTTATATATAAGTAATAATTACAGACACACCATAACAGTGTCCATCGTGAATTGCATAAGATAAGCGAATTTCCCATATTTCCTGAAAGATATGCATAAAATATTTTATTTGATTATACAAACCGGAGAGATTACCGGAGAGTAAAAGGAGGGATTACAAAATCGAACTCTGGAATGTTCCAGAAGGAAGAGTGTGATAAGTGCTCAAGCTTCGTAACAATATTTTTAATTATCTACTATATTATATGTTTTGAGGTAAAATGCTACCCAACATTAAGGTTATACAAATTGAATTTTACACCTAGGAAAGACAATCAATTTTGGCCATCATTCATAAAAGTCCCTCCAACATTAGATTTCAGCAAAAAAAAAAAAAAATTATTTAATTATTTGCAATATAAAGCCTATATAACGTACTTAGTTTATACATAAATTTTTTTCTTAGTTTAAGCTCGTCGTAAAGATGCATTGGAATAAAAATATATAAAATAATAAAGATTTTTTNTATATATCGCATTAATAAGGGTTAAAACAAGCAGAAGTTGCTTTTTAACTTTCATTAGTATCATGAAAGGAATCGGTGTCATCAGAAATAGGGAACCAGTACCCACAAATCAAAACTCACTGATTTTTGACATGTGTGTAGCAGTTAAATTTTAAGAAAACTTTGTTTAAAATTAAACTTTACCCAAGTTTAAATTTTCGCCAAAAAAAAAAAAAAAAATGTTAAACAAAAAACCTAACCCTGTGAACAAGGGTTTTTTTTTCTCACTGACACCCAAATGAGAGATTTCTTGTCTTCCATGAAAATATTCTTCATTTTGAAAGAGCTCAACTATAGAAAATTAGGCGAAGATTGGAATGTTCAGTTCTTAAACGTGTGAGGTAACCGTCATTAAAATTTTATCTTAAAAAAACCAAAAAAAAACTTCAGTATTTGTTTGGGGAACAGAAAAAATAATATAGAATTTTTTTCTCTCTTTCTTGGTCCTTTTTATAAATTTCATATATTTCTGGAATATATTCAATGTAAATAACACACACACACACTAAATATGCTTTGCTTTATGAAAATCTGCTAATTCTTTGAGCAATACATCCTGCATAAAATGAATATTAAGTTGTGTTTTTTCCAATGCGAAAATTCTCATTTTGGTTCCTAACTCTCTATTGGTTGCAAATACTCTTAGGCCATAATCGCCCTCAATCCCCTCCTAACAGGAACTCTCGTGGATAGTCCTTTTTTTTTTTTTTTTTTTTTTTTTTTCTTTTAAGTTTTTACATATTTTACTCAAATTCAATAAATTAATTTATTGTTTCAGACAAAGATGAAAATCCTTGATTCACCTATATATATTTTATAGCTAATTCAGCAGTCTACATATATGATATTTCGTTTCTTTCACATAATTTTAAGATTTTGTTTCCTATTTCGTTATTTTCTTCAACACCTGGATAGGTGGGATCTCTAGTGGAGGAACATTTTAGCCCACCTCAGTATAATCTTGTTGCTTTGAAACCTCCAGGGTTGATCAGCGAAAAGCTATCGAATGTCCAGGTAGAGACTGGCGAAATACCGGAGAAACTCAGAGCCGAAGAAGAAGTACATTTAATCCCATTCCCCTATCCACCCACCCCCTCCCACCCTGCCTTAGAAATCAATCTTACCCCCAGCAGTTGTGTGGCTTCAGCAAGAAACCGCAATATCACAATAACAGCTCTCCTCCAACCCCTTACATCAAATCTTGCTCAACCCTAGTATCCTTTTTTCTTAAAATTGGCGACCATTTTTTTTTTTCATACTTTTTTTTTATTCATCAGTCTTGTGGTAACTCAAAAACCGTTTAAATTGTAACAAATCTCGTTGCTCTTAATTCAAGTAATTACATTCAATTGTTCCCTAGTGTTTCTGCTCTTTAAAAGATTAGAATAATATTTAACAAATTGATTAGTAGGGCTAAGTAAATTAAGTAGTAAGTAAAAGTCAGTCATGAAACTAGAATCTTGTTCTTCAGGATTCATCTATGCCATGATCCTTTCTCATCCACTGTAGAACATATTAGTTTAGTGTGGGCATTGGGACATTGCAATGAAATTTTCTCTTTCAGTTCGAAACAAAGCCGCTTACGGAAAAAGGTTTACTTTAAATGCGGTAAGGTCGTAACATTTATTTAAGGAAATGTCTTATTGAGCCTCAGTATACAATCGCAGCCTCTCCACTAGGCTTGACAGAACTCCTTGTTGAAGGGTTGAAGGGTGCTAAGGAAGCCAAGGGGTGGCACACCCTCCTCGAAGAAGAAGTCACGGCTGGTTATGTTGAGGCCACCCCTGGAACATTAACCACACTCGGCCATTGTATTGCCCGCGACCGGAATTCGTCAGGCTCCAACTGCTTCTGCAGCGGAGGGGTTTGTAACTGCGAGCTTCATCCACTATTCTTCTTCAAAAAAAAAGGATCTAACTGATAGCACCAATTCCCTATCTATAAAAATTCCCTACTTTTTCCGAAATTTTGGATTTATTCCCACCTGAAGGCCAAAGGATTTTCGAAACATGGAATCAAAATACTTCCTACTTTTACATTTATGTGGTAACTTATCCCCACAAAGAAAACTTTTAATTAATAAATTTATTTATTAAATATTTAAATTAATAAATATTTAATTTTTTCTTATTTAATACTTATGACCTTACATGACTATAAAATAAATAAATTTATTTATTACGGGACGC
>KZ807931.1:188578-222456 GCA_000696205.2 Oncopeltus fasciatus
ATATATATATATAATAGAATGTGTGTTACGTGTGGACTTTAAAACGGCTGTGCCGATTTTGATGAAATTTTCAGGGAATCCTCAGAATATTCAGGCGGGTGACACTGTGAAGTCTGATTTTTGATTTTCGGTCTTTGGGCGGAGGGGGTCGTGGCAAAATCAAATTTTCATTCCCAATTTGCCTTAAATACATATGTTTCATTTTTGATTGAGCCCATATCTACACCATACATAAATTATTCTGTGAAAACTTTGATAGGTATTCCATGAATTTTTATTTGAAGGCCGTAAATTTCGTTAAAAGCTCTATTTTAATCGTGTGATCGAGTAATACAACACTAATGTTTGCTTAGAGCCAGTAACGCCCTAAAAAATTTTTTTTTTTTTGCAAAACGAAGTTTGCCGGTCCACTAGTTAAAATTAAAAAACTATTATAAAGCTGCAAAAATTTTACATAAGGTCGGAAATTTTCGCAAGAGAAATTTTTTTGTTACTGGCATTTGGAGCATTGCTTTTCTCATCGCTAAATCACGCGATGTTAGCATCTTCACATTAAAGAAGAAGTCCGCGTGAACGAAGCGAATTCCTCTTTTTTGCAATTATTTAATTTTTCGTCTCATGTCTGAGTACTTATAGAATGTATATTTAATCATAAAATAAAACACAAGAACTAAATAACCTTTACAATTTACATAAATATTATTTATTTTGTGGTCTTTAATCCCACGTAAATTTAAATTTAAATTTTTTATTCTGTTCCCTTGCACTAAAAATTATCTTTACAATTTACATATAAAAGCGACGTGCGAAATATCAGTAAGAAAAGAAATGCTTTCGTATAGTACACTGTTAAATTATAATATGCAATATCGGTATAATACCACTCATTATTGCTCAATTACGCTGTGTAATTTATAAAATAGTTCTTTATTCAAAAACTAACCCGTTTTGAGTTCATTACTTGTACAATTCAGTGTTAATTTAAGTTAACTTGCATAAAAAACAACTGATCACTAAATTAATAATGTTTGAAAATATTTCTTAACTTTCACTGCTTGTAGATTTTTTTTTATTGTAATGGAGTATAAAATAATTTCATTAGGCGAAGACCATTTATTTTCTCTTTTCTTATTGGTTCAATTAATTAAATAAATCGAAGAGAAATTGAGTCTCAAAAAAAAAAAAAAAAAAAAAAAAGTATCTTTACAGTCGTTTATAAGAAGAAAGGGCTGTTCTACAATTAGTAAAACCAAACCAGCTACTTCCTTTGATACTACAACAAATTAAACGTTTTCTATTGGCGAATTCCCACATAATTCTTGACCAATATATGTGGGTTGGTCACATCCCTTCTCGGCATAGTGATGCAAGAAACTTGAGGATTGTGACCAAAACAGGTCTTAACGTAGAGTTTTAATAAGGCTTATCAATTATCAAGAATTTCAGAAAAAAAAAAAAAAGAATATCGAATGTACTTGTAGGGCATTGCAAGACAACTATTAATATTGCAAGGCACATGAAAACTGGATCATTAAAATAGTTTCTGAATTCATCGTGTACAGATAAAATAGTGATTAATTAAGAACTGGTTGCTTCAAATAAGGAGATCTATTCAACAAATTAAACTGCAGGAATGTTATTGATAAGAACGACTTAATATTAAGTATAGCAATTCATTAAGTCAAATAAGTTACGTGGAAAAATTGCTTATCCCTTACTAAACTCAGCAGTTATTTTGATGTGAATAGCTGGCTGTGAGGTTAACTGTTCTCATCATAAACGGTTTTATACTATTCTTATACTAAATTCATAGCAGTTAAAAATGCTAACTCCCTTGCATTTCTTGTATAAAATTTAACATGGGATTAAGTACCACTACTAAATTCATTATTTAAAAAACAAATATAGGAAGGAACGAGAGTCTAACAAATACCAGAC
Organism: Oncopeltus fasciatus; assembly: GCA_000696205.2. NCBI lineage: Eukaryota > Metazoa > Arthropoda > Insecta > Hemiptera > Lygaeidae > Oncopeltus > Oncopeltus fasciatus. The sequence continues at coordinate 190,517 of KZ807931.1, forward strand.
AATGTTACGCTCCCTTCGAGCATAAGACTAAGCATAAGAAGATATAAATGGAGAGATTATCTAGCTTGCCTTGGTGGTGTAGTGGTCAGCATATTTGTCCGGAAAGCAGGAGACCCGGGTTCGAGTCCGGGCTGAGGAAGTAAGATTTTTTTTATTCTATCTCCTTTGCATTTCTTGCATAAAATTTAACGTGAGATTAAATACCACAACTAAAATCATTATTTATATTATAAATATTCTAAATTTCATTATTTGTTAATAGAGATAGGGCAAAACTATAAAACATAATCCAAAAAAAAATTTTTGCTCTGTGATAATATAAAGAAGGCACAGATGTTTGACGGAATCCACAGGATTATGAAGAAGTACCTCTTTTCGTCCTATTGTCTTTTCTGGCTTGAAAGACTGAAGAATTCACTTCTTAGTCATTGGAAGAGGAAAGATATGACAGAGCTAAAGAAGAATACTGTCTGAATACTATCTGATTACTTGACTGACCATCGGGGAGAAATGACATTGATCATAAGATTGAATCTACTAAAGAAATAGGGAGAATTAGAGAACTTAATGAGGTGTACTGGAAGAGAGGATAATGTGATGGTTTACAAACAGCGAAGGACGGATTCTTTGAAATAATATAAAAATTTTACTGAAAGCTAAGAAAAATAATTAGGGACTTTAAAATGGGAATGAACGAAGAAAAATAACAACAACAACAACAACAACAATGAAATAGGCAAAAAGCAGCTAAAACAGACATGGTAAATTTACAAAATGCAAAGTAGGACAGGCTTTATAGATGGAACCATTTCGTACAATGTTGGGAGACGAAAGAAGACAGCAAATAACTCCCTTGAAGGATGTCCAATATACATTTTTTTTTAAATAGGTAGATATGAGGATGTTTTGGTGAGGGTTGAAAATTTAAGATTTATTTAATTTGAAGCATAAACCCATAAACAACATAAAAATGCATTTAGAGGTTGGTTCTATATAAAAATAGGGACTTAGAGCTAATAGCTAATTAAGGAAGAGAGGATGAAGTTTTATTAGCTGAACAGAAGTATATTGACAGACGTGGAAAATATGTGCAAGGGAATTATTATTTATAATTTTTTTCTTCTGCTTAATGAGTTTTATTCAATATTTAAAAAAAAACAAAGTTGCACAAAATATCAACAGTCGCCCAAAGTTCAGTCAGGAAAGCTGCGAATTCCAATGAAGTTATCAGCGAACAGAAGCTTGGAACAATATTCTGTTCGGGGTCCTTGTCGAGAGAGGTCGTTAATGTTCATCCGACTAATAACCATAAACGTTTTCTCTTTTACTATTTCTCCCCCATTAATGAAGTGAAAAAAGGCGGAGGGTAGTCTAAACAAAAGGAAAGAATATAGCCCATTTCAAGTAATTAATTACAGTGTCCAAGTGGTCATCAGTCTATTTTTTCAAAGCCGGGAGCCAGGAGCAGGTGCCTCGGTGGCGTCGGAGGTTAGACGAAGAATGGAAGCAGGTGGGGTGTGATCCTTATCGCGGGACGGGTTTTAGCTTAATCCCGATGGGGGAAGGGGAGGAGAGTAAAAACCGCTGTGGAAGGCAAGGTTGAGGGTAATGTGTGAGAGGGAAACATGAATGGACTCCATAGACAAGAATATGGTGAGGGTTATTGCTGCCTGGAATTAGCGTATTAGCAAAGGATGCATCATTTCTTGCATATACGTAAAAATCAAGTACAACTTTGAGGCGAGATTGGACATCAACAAAAAATTAATACTATAAATTTTTCATAAACTAGAAAATTTATTGGACATGATTAATGAAAAAACTTCGTCAAAGAAATGTTTCATAAGAGTACTTCACATGGACAAGTTATCTTGGTGCATGGGAGATTATGCAGGGTGGCTTCCTCAAGGCGGTCTTAGTTATTTAAAAAAATGAATGTCAATGACGTCATTTTTCTGATAGACTTCGACAATTCTGTTGCCGCAATTTTCTATTGGGAATGTTCCTGCAAGTCCTTCTTAGGGCAGGAAAATGAAAGCATTTAAATAAATAGTGCCTTGATCAGCTGGCAGTAGCGTGCTTATTTCGGAATATTATCAGATTTCCGATGTGGAATAGTTGCATGAGTTTTTTAAGGCTAAAATCGAGAGGAGGGAGGGGGTTTTTTGATCGAGAACAAATTTTAAATTATTTTATCGTCCTTAATGTTTGCGTTGCATAAAAAATGTACAGGTAAAAAATATGTGAAATTTATAACTTTTATACAATATAAAAAAAGTACTACATTTTCGAAATATAGAAATCTAATAGAGTATTTATTATTTTTATTTCAAATCTTTGAGAATTCATTTTTTGTTGTAGTCTGATGAGAGAAAGAAGGGGTTTAAGGAGGAACCAAAATTTACAACCATAATATCTTCGTCGTTATTTCAGTTACGAAAAAGTTCAAAGAACATATTAGGGTGTAAAATTTAATTTTTTTTGCGTTCATGTTCTATAAGATTTTCACTAAAAACGTATATTAAGGAAGAAATGTACGAATTTAACTAAGATGAGTGAGCGCTTCCCCCACTCTCCTTTCCCAGCCAGTCTGGAGCAAACTACATTTTTAAAGAAATTATATTGTCTCTTTTCCTAATATTTAGGTCTATAATTAATAAATAAAATGAAATCTGTTTATAATTCGCAGCTGCTGCATGAGGCAAGTTGTTTGCTTTTTTCTAAATGTTGATTTTAAATCTAAAAGTAAGTTCAAATATTGAGTATATTATTTTATCTGAAGTTATTTATTACAAAAACTTGTAATATATAAGAATATGGCTTTTGAAAGGACATGATGAAGACAACGAATTTGTCTCGGATTGAAATTGCAGGGAAGAGGGGGGGGGGGGAGTAAAGAAAAATATTCGAGCCGATGTTATATAAAAGATATCTTAACAGATTCTTCAAATTTGAAAGGATAGAATTTAGTACCCATCCTAACTTAATACAAAAATAAGTATTGTGCGGAATCACCTTTTTACTAAAATCACCTCTGTTACCTGTTTTAACACTTTTTGTTTAGTTTAAAACACTTCCTCACCCATTTTACATTCTTATCACTTCAACTCACTTCACATCACTGCACTGAAGCTACAATTTCAGTAATCAACGAATTTTTACAGCTAAAATTTTATGTTATTCAATGATCAATGATCGCTATATCAGGATTAATGGAATTTGATCTACGTACAAATAATTAAATTTAAATTAAATTTGGCGGGCAGTTGGAGTCGGCGGGAAAATGGCGGATGTGACGTCACAACATAGGTGGCCTCCGCCATTTTTATATTGTCCCCAGAAAAAGGTAAGGTCGCGGCGGTGTGGAGGGGAGGCGGCGTGAAGACTGAACAGTCGGCGGACGGCCGCCCGAGGAGTAACCGCTCCCGGCGAGTAACCGAACTAGAATGGCACCATCAGACGGGGAAGCCCAATTTTATATGTAAGTCACAAGGCAGAGGAGGAGTTCTGAAAGAGGAGGAGGAGCCCCAGGGAGGGGCGAAACCCTCTTTTTTCTATATATATTCTGTATTATTATTCATCCAGGGCTGGAACGGGGCCTCGGCTCATCTGCAAGTCGTATAACAGAGCTAATTATCAAGTTAATATGGCCATTCTATATGGAGGAGGAATAGTGATGCGGGAACCGTGCCAGGAACGAGAGGGAGGGAGAAGGAGCGAGGGAGGGCCAGGCGAGCGAGAGAGACGGAGGGACTACATTGATATTATAAGTTGCTTCAATCGCTGTATTCATTTGTAAACTTAACCAGCTTTGGCCTCGGGAGGGGCCTGGGCTCTCTCTTTTCTTCGTCGTATATACGCCCCCTCCTTCTCCTCCAGACGCGGCTTATGCCTCATGTAAGTTTCATACAATTTAAAGTGCTGCCTCCGGCCTCCTGTTATATTCAGCAACATTCCTCGGATTATGCGGGGGTTGACGGAAAGGTGTCGGGGATCGAGCTAGCGTATTAATTAGCAGCTAACTCCTCCTCCTAGTGTATACATTTGCATAGCTTGAGAACTACTGGGAAGGCCCGATGAAATGCCGCGCACTTCCAGGGGACCGAGAGAATGCACGAGATAAACGACCAGGAGATCTCTATCCCACAAGGGAAAAGTGTCACGGACGAGAACCCTTCCAAGGTTTATTAAATACATCTTCAGAAAAAAAGAGTTGCATCAATCATGCGAGCTAAGTCTGCCTGATCCATCACCCCGGCCATTGTGGCGTAGGGCGAGGGAGAGGACGCTCCTCCACCTTCCAAGCTCTCCTCCAAGAAAACTACACTTACTTATGCATTCAACTTCTCGAGCATGGACGGACCCACGGAATAATAATATACTCTACATTAATATATGGGCGCCGCACTGCTAGGGCGGGGGTGGAGGAAGGGGGTGAATCTGAATTTAAAATGTAACGATAATGCATAAATGTATGTGAGGAGAAGTAGTCTGTGGAGGGGGCGGAGGGGTGGCCTGGGAGTGGGGAGAGGATGGCACACTATCTAGGTCAAAGGCGTGCGCAAAGGGTTGGTACCCAGAGGCGGGACCTTGCGCATGCGCACAGAACATCCAATAATTACCTTTCTTTCTATCAATCCTTCCTACCTCTCTTTCTGGGTCATATCGCCCTCCCGCTCAGCCCAGTCTCCGACCGTACCCTCTGCCTCCCGAAGATCAATAGTGGACTCTCCAAGGAGAAGAATATCTTTCCCCCTCCATAAACTTTCAAATTCAACAACCGTATTACTGTGTAAAACCACAACGTATGAAATTTACATTTGCTGTAGAATCCAAAAATAAAATAAAATAATGAATAACATTAATTGAATGATCAGTAACAAGGCACGTATATATAAAATCGGATCCTCATCCACATTTCCTTTATGATTAGGCGAATAATATATCCAAGATATTCGCGTATAGTATCACTATAATGATTCAAGCAGCATAATCACAAACTTTTAGAAATAATTTTCAAAAAACCTCGTCCAACGCTAAATTTTACTACATGTTCCCGAGGTTCCCAAGGCAGTCTCTATAGAACTCCTCAGGAGAACATATTTCGTACAAATTAAAACTAAACAAAACAAATATCTGAATAGTTTACATTATCAACTATTCATTATATGTATCTACATATTTATATTTTACTTTTATAACCAAATTCATTTCCTGACATAAATGTACCTACCTCTTCACGTAAATCATCACACTTCCAATCTCGTGTAGGTAGGTCTTTATCGGTTACTGTTGTGTACATTAAAACTTTTATCCAACTATATTTTCTATAAACTGGCAAAATTGGAAGATTGTCAGTGGTGGATTAACTAAAATTCAAAATATGTTAAGAAACATTTTGGCGGATTAGTAATTTCAATTATTTCCTTAAAAATCAGTTTTATTGAATGCAACTAAATGCTTAACCTTAAAAGAAATGTATGACAATCAAAATTAGAACATCAATAATGGTTGTATACAAAATGGTGGTACATATGAAACAAATTTGAAGTATAAATATTAAGTATTTAGAACGGATTGGCTTAGTTCGTGCAATTGATGCTTGGTAGACTTAAAAATATACTCCCTTCTCTAATGCAGCAATTGTGAAAGAACATCTCTAAAAAATTGTTAAATAATATATACCCAAGCGTTGAGAATATGTCATTGTCGTAACCCAGCTTTTGTGTATTGAGCACCAGTACTCAAATATTTGGAAGACGAATTCCAATTTCACTTCCCCCGCAGTATCCACAGTTTGGGAAACAATTGGTTATCTTCGGATAATCAAGTGGCTAACAAGGCTTTGGGATTCCCTCAGCAGCCTTAGGGATTTGCCCATTTTATACCAGTAGTGATTTGTCATGTCAAACTGAGGAGAGCAAGAACAGAAGTCATAAGGTAGCAGTCGCACCACTAAGGTGCTATCGCCAAATCACTGGTACACATGAAAACTAACGATAAACGAATCCTGCAAGAAAAAAGGTCTAAATGGTAAATCTTACTCTTTGGAAAGACTGATCAGATTTGGATGTTAGAAAGTACAGACGTTCAATTATAACTGAAAGGATTTCGATTGCTTGTACGAGAAAAGGTAAAGCAATAGAACCTACAGTTTAAGTGGAGAGTTTTTTGACCGTAGATATTATTATTAGATAATTTTTGGTTGGGGTTTGGTCCAGTCATGGAAATGTGAACTTAGGGACAGGACGTCCCCATGATAGGCAGCCCTGAAGATGGCTTAAAATGTAAGCCGAAACGTTGGCAGATAATCTTTTTAAAAAATACACTTTTGTTAAATTTTTTTTTTTTTTGGCTCTACCTTGAACGAACCCCAACCTACAGTTTAAGGCTTTTCGCAGAATTCGATGATCGAAGTAAAGTGCTCGTAATACAATAGCGAAATTTCTCGGGTGGACCGGCTTTGAGGAAATTCGGGATCTAGATTCTATCTGTTCCTAATTCCACATGAGCAAGATCCTAATTTCCACGGGAGCAAGACCCCTGGGGAGTTTGAATTGCTGTAGAAAACGAATGAGTTAGTCGACCTGGGGTTGGCGTCAATCCGGCAAACGCTTCGAGCTTTCTTTTACATTTTGTTTTTATCCAGTAAGATTATCCTTATTATATTATAGATTATATTAATTTTATTCGACTCCGTTACTGACCTATACTGTTGAGTTTCAAAATTTTATTAATGGTTATTGTCTTTTGTAAAACTTCATTGATTTCCCCCTTAAAGGGTGTCATGGGATGAATTTCGTTGAGAACTGTGTTGCCGGTTTAGTTTTACTCGCATGATGTAGTCCTATATGGATTTGTGTTGGCTTGGTTGACCTTAAGGCAAGTGTCAGTAATGAACTAAGTAAAACTATATGTTTATAAAGAATTACAGACATTTTTAGTCGCTTCTTAGTGCCTACTTGAATAGCTTGATTTTCACCCAATCCCCCGCAGCATATTATAGTGACAAAAGGAAGAAACCCATATTAAGGATGTGTTTATTCTCGATTCAAGGCACACTTGAGAAGGTTTTTTATTTTCCCCCTTTCCCGTTCCATGAAGAATGAGACCTAATTTAATATGGGTGCCGTAAATCCCCAATAAACAACAACAATATGGGTGCTTTTAGGAACAACTAAAAGGGGGAATCCCCTGGGTCATTACGAAGAGACTTATCGAATGATAGAACCAACTGTGAGCTGTTAAGTGTTCAACATCTTGGTTAAGCTTCTTAGCTTCACTTTATTGAAGGAAATTTGCTGAAGGTACTGAACCTTGACTGTTACTGAAGAGTGGGAACTATATTTTTAATAAATGATGCGGGAAGTCTATTAGATTTCCTAGTAGGAGATACTGTAGGGTGGCGAGGCCACCTTCTCAACCTGTGATCCCATGAGATCCATCCACAGTCCCATGTCCTGTACTCCTTCTGAAACCCTTGACTCTCCAGCTCTTACTACTGTCATCTTCCGCGTTCTCTTCCCCAGTGTAGGACAGAGTCTGATAAGGGTTGTCAGACAGACCCTACTGCTTTCCTATTGTGCTGCCTAACAAATATTGACCTCGTACTTTTTACAGATTCATGATGATTCAATGGAGATACATTTGACGATTCATTAATAAGAGTAAATAACAAAATTTAATTTACTAGTGAAAGGAATGACCATTAGGTTTTGCCCTAGATAGGCTAGAAAGAAAGGTTTCTTCTTCCATTGCATTGTTAACAAGCTTTTTTAAAAAAAAAAGAATTCATAAAACTTACTTGGTATGAAATTACATTTTATGCCTATTAAATTTATAATTGTTTTCGTAACTTAAAAAACAATGAAGATGTTACGATTATAAATTTTTATAAATGTTTCACTTTTGATTTCAATCAAAATTTAATTTTTCCAAGGGTTTGTTAGACTAATCCTAAATTTTGTTTTTGTTTGTTAGGAGAATCATGAATCTATTTATGTTTGTATCTTGACAGGATTTTAGAAAAATTTCTACAGATCTTTACTGACCTAAATTGGAGGAGCAAAAAATATGGTCCGTTAAATGTTTTATGTATTTGTGTGTGCATACATATATATAGATATACGCTCTAACAGACGTAATTCTTAAAATAGTGAATAAGGAGTAGGCCAAAATTGACCACTAATGCCTTAATAGCTATTTGAGTTGGAAAAAAAGTTTGAATAACTTTTTAGGCGTAAAATTTAATTTTCTTTCGATTATATCATAGCATTTTTACAAAGACGCTTGTTAAGGAGAAAAAGTTCGAATGTAACTGCGATGGGCTTCCCCTTCCTTTGCCAGTTTTAACTAACCTTTAGTTATGCTTTTTACATTCATTGTTCTCTCCGGCTTGGAAATTTCCTTATTTACTCTTATGCAAAATCTGCTTGTATTACGCAACTCCAGCGTGATTTATTTAAAATAAGAGCCCCTCCCCCATCACTCAGAATTAAATTTTAAAATATTAACATTGTTTTGAAACATGAGAAATGAATATAAATTCCATGGACACTGCAACCTCTGATCTCGTTTAGTTCGAACCTCTTTGGTTTGACAAGTAATGACGGTCATTGTCCTTTGATGAAAACAGTCATACTCGAAGAGAGTACATAGTACCCACGATTGTTTATTATCAGCACTGTATAAGATCCTGTAAATGTAAAGATGGACCATGCCAATAAGGAAAATTCTGAGTACACTTTTGTGGCCATAAATCTTTTTAAAAAATACATACTGTAAAAAGTACGAGGTCAATATTTGTTAGGCAGCACAATAGGAAAGCAGTAGGGTCTGTCTGACAACCCTTATCAGACTCTGTCCTACACTGGGGAAGAGAACGCGGAAGATGACAGTAGTAAGAGCTGGAGAGTCAAGGGTTTCAGAAGGAGTACAGGACATGGGACTGTGGATGGATCTCATGGGATCACAGGTTGAGAAGGTGGCCTCGCCACCCTACAGTATCTCCTACTAGGAAATCTAATAGACTTCCCGCATCATTTATTAAAAATATAGTTCCCACTCTTCAGTAACAGTCAAGGTTCAGTACCTTCAGCAAATTTCCTTCAATAAAGTGAAGCTAAGAAGCTTAACCAAGATGTTGAACACTTAACAGCTCACAGTTGGTTCTATCATTCGATAAGTCTCTTCGTAATGACCCAGGGGATTCCCCCTTTTAGTTGTTCCTAAAAGCACCCATATTGTTGTTGTTTATTGGGGATTTACGGCACCCATATTAAATTAGGTCTCATTCTTCATGGAACGGGAAAGGGGGAAAATAAAAAACCTTCTCAAGTGTGCCTTGAATCGAGAATAAACACATCCTTAATATGGGTTTCTTCCTTTTGTCACTATAATATGCTGCGGGGGATTGGGTGAAAATCAAGCTATTCAAGTAGGCACTAAGAAGCGACTAAAAATGTCTGTAATTCTTTATAAACATATAGTTTTACTTAGTTCATTACTGACACTTGCCTTAAGGTCAACCAAGCCAACACAAATCCATATAGGACTACATCATGCGAGTAAAACTAAACCGGCAACACAGTTCTCAACGAAATTCATCCCATGACACCCTTTAAGGGGGAAATCAATGAAGTTTTACAAAAGACAATAACCATTAATAAAATTTTGAAACTCAACAGTATAGGTCAGTAACGGAGTCGAATAAAATTAATATAATCTATAATATAATAAGGATAATCTTACTGGATAAAAACAAAATGTAAAAGAAAGCTCGAAGCGTTTGCCGGATTGACGCCAACCCCAGGTCGACTAACTCATTCGTTTTCTACAGCAATTCAAACTCCCCAGGGGTCTTGCTCCCGTGGAAATTAGGATCTTGCTCATGTGGAATTAGGAACAGATAGAATCTAGATCCCGAATTTCCTCAAAGCCGGTCCACCCGAGAAATTTCGCTATTGTATTACGAGCACTTTACTTCGATCATCGAATTCTGCGCGTCCTGTAAACTGGAGCATCAAATTTTGAGGGGTGTGTTGAAATTCCCCCCTCTCCCTTAAATTAGATTATTTATTTATATATTTCCTAAGAAAATAAACACTTCAGCTTTTGCTTTAAATCATATTTGGCCAATGAAGTAGGGCAATAGCTCCTTACAAACTCTAGCTCAATTGTGGCTTGCGTATGACTTACCTGAGACGAGCATAGGAACTATCTTCATTCCATTAGACAAGTAGAGCCCATCCACCTTTACGAACACTTGCAATAACTCTCTTGCACAATTCACCTTGAAGCCAACACTTTGTAAAATTTCTTAAGTTTTACCGATCCAACATAAGAGCTAAAAGTAAGTTCTGTACGAAATTTGATTATATATAAACACACAAACATATATATACATATTTGTGCGATATGGTGTAGCTAAAAATAAGTTCTGTACGAAATTTGATTATATATTAATATTTATAAAATGAATTACTTGCAGCTGCAATATATATTAAGGAAGGAGATAAATTTTACTTTTCTTTTTTTTGTGTTCACTACTCTTTCTCCCATCTGTTCATTGTTCATATATATAATGTATGGCTGTGTGTGTTGTATTTTGTTCGTTTGGACACGAATGTCCGAAATTTATATAAACCAATGATAGAGGGCAGGCTATTAAATCTTATCTAGATGCATTTTCAGTATGCTTCTTTTTAATTTTATCTCAATATTTTTCTTATAAATTTCATAGTTTCCAAGTATAAATAAATTACTATGTCCATCCACACAATAACTATTCATTATACCTCACCATGACCTACCATGCTAAAAAATTCTTCATCTTGAAAATATCTTCCCGCTTCTATAAAATATCTCCCTGGCGTTATGACCAAAGGTGGACACGCCATTAAAAAACAACAAAAAAAAAACGTAATTAAGCATTCACAATCTGCGAGAGGAATCGTTAATGACAGAAATAAGCCGGACAAAACTGATAAATCTTTATATCTTCATTATTTTTACGATAAAATTAAGTAAACAATTTTTTAACACTTGCGTTCCATATAACTTATACGAAAAACACGTGAGATATTTAAAAAATTAACTAAGAGGGCAGAAAGTAGTATAATCTCATTTTAAAATAGATAAAACTTAGTAAAATAGTGAACAAATTCGCGTTTCGACTTATTTTTACTAGTCGTTAGCTGTTCATTATGGGTGACATCGGTTTAGAGAAAGACCAAATTAATAAGTCGTAAATAATTTTTATTTTAATGCCCAATAAAAAAAAAAATTACACACTCATTAAAAGTACATAAGAGGAATATTTAAGAAAGTGACTAAAGGCTTCGCCTCCCACCCCTCCCTTTGCAGTCGATCGATTTAGAACCAGCCTCAATAACATGGACTTTTCGGAAGAAGAAAAATAGTCGTTTACTTGATCTATAACGATACAAATGACACCTGCTGAATTTAAGCAGCTCTCTGTGACTTTTTATACACACCTAGCGTTTTACTTTTCTGCTTACGACCCTGACTGGAATAAATCAGTAAAATGTTTATAGAGTTCTCTTAAATATGCAACTAAAGCTATTTTTGAATCCCTATAAATGATTAAATTATGATTAGCTTGTACAAAATGGCCAAAGGAAGGGCAATAAAATAATAAATTATGAATAACTTCATTCCATTCATGTTCAAATAAAGAACTAAAGTAAAACTTTAGATCAGCGCACTACACTAAGTTGTGATGGCTAGAGTATTTAAAGTTAAAATGGTAATTTTTTTATGTTTTTATATTTGTAATCTCATTGATACAGACAAAATAATAATTTTATAATTTTCAACCAAATAAATACACAATTTAATATATTTTCAGAATATTATTTATAATATTGATAGGAAACATAAATTTTAAACTTAAAACTATGATAATTCGAAATAAAACTTAACTGCATTTTAGCTCTTATGATGAGAACACAAATGAATGTCAACAGTCATTCATAAGAAAACTGGTAATTAATTATTCCAATGTCAGAACTTTGAATACTCACTTTCTATAATGATAAAGTGACTATCACTGACTTAATCAACTAAAAATGGAACCTATTGAAAGTTGTTCAATAATAATAATGACTTCTAGCTAACAGAAAAATTTGTTTGCATTGTCATTTCAAAAAGTGGACCTGTAAAATCTATCGTATATCAGTAAAGATGGATATAAATAAGAAATTTATTTTACGAGCCACAGAGAACAATTTGTATAAAAGAAATGACTACTAGGCTCTGTTCTAGTGGCCAGGGGGAGTGGGGAACAACTCAGCAATCCTACATGTAAATATAAATTCTTTTTCAACATAAAAATGTTATAAAACACACGTTACAAAAGTACATTTCACACCTAACACGTTCTATAACATTTTTATAACTTAAATAACAGCAAAGATATTATAATACAATATGGTCTTCCACTAAACCCTCACCTTTACCTCTTTCAATATCAACGAAAAGAGAAAAATAATGAACTCTTTGAAGAATTCGGAATAAAAAAAACACCTAAAGATCAAATTAGGTTTCAATATTTTCAAAAGAAGAGGCCAACACACAAATATTTTCCTTAATATGCATTTTTCTGAAAAATATTAAATAAATAAAACAATATATTATAAAATTATGTGTTTACCTACTTAGTTGTATAGGATAATAATATCAATGACATTAATATTCCAATTTTTTGAGTCTCTCTAACCCCCCCCCCCCTCCCACCACCCTGATTTTAGCCATTAAGGAACTCACCCAATGGTTAGTAAAAAGTTTAAATGCAAAGGAAGTGGGACTTCATTATTTTAAAAATTACAGATTCCTTAATATTTTCAAAACTTAATACATGGCATCGATAAATTAATATTTATTTTTAGACACGAATAACGAATTAAAATTACATTATTACATTCTCTAAACTAAGCAGGAATTCATGATTTTTTTTTTCATGTAAAATTTATTTAATGAGCTGAAATATTAAAAAGATAATGAGGTAAAAAAATTAAGATTTGAGAGGAAATCAATAACTAAATTTTAATAAACCTATATAATATCATAAAATACTTACAAATATTAAAGATAGAAATAATAAAAAATATTAAAGTTCTTGTTTGAAGACTTATTTAAGTTTTACAATTGTTTCTCCAAATCATATCTTTCCTGTCAATTGAAAATTAAATTATGGAATAGCAGTGTTCTTTATTATGTTTAATTAAAAAAATTAAAGAGGTTTTATCAGCAGGGTTTACCTTTCTCATCAGAAACTTTGTTAATTATTTATCATAATAAAAAGGAATAAAAATGATTAAAACTTTATAATAGTATTTTATTTCACATTATAAAATTTGATATTTTATACTGAAAATAAAATTAAAAAAAAAAAAAAAAGTACAACTTAATAGTTCTAATAATATAATTACAATACCTGTAAACAAAATGTATGAAATAGTAGAATGAAAACATTTTTCAATTAAGTTTTAACAATGCATAAAATATATAATTATTGACAAATAATTGCAAAAATTATTATTTTGTATTAGTTTATTATCACAAGATGTTTTTTTTTTTTTGTTTTAAGTAGCCAGTTCATAATAATAATAAATAAAAACACTTCAAGAAATTAATCAGAACCTAACAGAATACTATCCTGAGAAAAGTGTAGATCAATAGCAGAGCTAGGTAGCAACAAGCTAGTGAACTGAAAATTATTAAACAATGTGAATTGAAAGTTGCCAAAATTAATTTTAATAATACCAGTTTATTACATTCTAAGCTGGTTCTCATATTCAAAATAATAAACCTAATTCAATGAATTAAGGACCAAGTACAACATAAAATACTATTTTAAATGGGAATAAAGATCTCAGGAGACATTATTTCTAGAATCAAGTCTTATATTCAAATCATATCTACATATTACAAGTAACAATTTAACTTTAACAAAGTAACTTTAGCACTTGAAGCTACAATAATCAGGTCAGGTAATTATCTGATTAATAAGGTAATTAATTGTCTTATACTTCAAGACACATTTATATACATACACTCATATATATATGACATTTTTCATAAAAAACGCTTATGCAAGACTGACTTTCTTTTACTTTAATATGTTAAAAAAGCAAGTATACAATCAAATAAATAATTTATTATCTTTATAAAATTGGTTTCTTCAATTATGCTATTAAATATAAATCTATAATTAAAATTATAACAAAAAATTTTACTTGTCCAGTTTAAGTTATTCAACTAGATAACTTACATTATCTAACATATTCCACCTAGAAATAAAGTGTTTCTTTAATAAAATTATTTTTTAAAATAATAATAAATATTAAAATATGAAGTCAGTCAATAACATTGAATGTACAAAATTTAAAGTACACTAAAACTAAAAGTAGCAGGTAATATGTACAAATACATATTTCTACAAAATTGTATTTACATATCCTATAAGATCTGTTTACAAAATGTACAAGTATAATACACAATAAATCAAATATCACATTAATAAAAATTTATTTTTATACAGCCTGGCATAAATATGTACATAATTTCAATGAAAAATCTTATTTATACATAATCCCTGGAAGGCTAAGAGGAAACAATTTTCTTAAATTAAATATATAAAAAAGGGGGAGGAGAAAAACTTATGTTTGACCATCAATTTCACTGTACCGAATTTGCATCATTTTTTTAACACAATCTTTATAAGTTTCACCTGGGCCAGGAGTAACACCAACTGATTTTGAGCCCAACCCAGCAGTTGCAGACCTCCTATCAGCCTGAATAATACTAGTCCTTCCCTGATTACTTTTACCTAGCCCCATACCTTCCTGCCAACCCATCTTCTGGAGGAGTTTGCTCCCAAGATTATCAGCACCAATACCAGCTTTTGTAGGTTCTTCATAACTAACAGCAGCTTCTTTACCTTTCATGTACGTTTCTTTTAACTTGCTTGGTTGTGGGGTGTCTGGTTCACCATATTTAAGCCGCCTTTCCTTTGCTCGATCTCTGTACTGCATATTATGCGACCTGTTCTGCCCATCGTCCGAATCAATGTTCTTGGATTTATAATAAGCATTAAGGTTCTGTTTATGTAAATCAGAGAGTTGTTGGTGCTTAACAAGTGCATCTTTGCTAGGAAACTGTCTTTTGCAAAGCAAACATGCTAACTTTGACCAATCAGTCAAATTTTTGGCATCCATTGAACTTTCTTCATTATCATCTTCACTATCACTACCTTGACCATAGGCTGCAACCAAACTTTCATTTTTTCCTTTCACTTCAATATTGCCCCCATTAGTCAAAATAGGTAAGACAAGATCTTTTCTTTCAAGAACAGCATAACCAATATCAGCGGCCCCTGCTGCTTTCATAGATGAGACGGCTTGTTGAGAAGCAACGATGTTTTGCTTAGCTATCTCTTTCTTTTGATTAAGAGTTTTAGCCCATCTTTCCATATCTTTAGCAATTCGTTTTGCAACTTTTACTTTGTCCTTTTCATTTTCCTTGTCTTTAGATTTTTTATCATCATCTTTGCCATCCTCACCACTCGGCTCTGGAGGTAAAGGAGCTTGTACAGTTTGTACTCCATTTGCATCAGTAGGTGCAGGCAAATATGTACTTTTTGAAGAATCCCAGTACAAAAATTTTCCAGTTCGATTGTTGTAATAATACTGGGAATTTGCATCATAATATAGTGTTGTATAGGGATCATAATAATACCCAGAAGATTTATCATACTGATAGGAACTTACATCTGGAATAGGATAAGTTTTA
Source organism: Oncopeltus fasciatus (assembly GCA_000696205.2). Classification (NCBI taxonomy): domain Eukaryota; kingdom Metazoa; phylum Arthropoda; class Insecta; order Hemiptera; family Lygaeidae; genus Oncopeltus; species Oncopeltus fasciatus. Next base: position 206,330 of record KZ807931.1, read on the forward strand.
TCACCTGAGCCATCAGGAGCTTCAGTTAAAGGACCTTTGGTACTGGCCTTCTTATGTGCAGCTACAGCAGCCTGTGCATTAGCTAAACCTGCTGAATTATTTACTGGCAAAGATATGGTTCCTCCCTCTGCTATTTGCTTCTTATAATATTCTTCGTAATAACTCAGATAAGCTGTTTTTTCTTGAGGGTTTGTAGCATATAAATTTGCACTGTATTCAGCTAAACTAGGAACATCACTTAGCTTATATTGTTGGGTTTCTGCCTTTTGATGGCTCCACTGAGCTGCAGCTACTGCAGCATTAGCTATTTGACCACTGATAGCAGCTGAAGAATACAATGTAAGAGGGTCAAGTTTAGCATATGAAATAATAGCAGTTCTCCCATCAACAACAGGACAAGAGGTCTGCAAAGCATTGTGCAAATACATAGCATCTACAACACTGTTCATTTCAAGATAGCATACTCCTTTGGATACATTAGTACCTGGATATCGCCCAATTCTAACACTCCGTATAGGTAGAGAAGATAAAGATTTTATTGATTGAAGAACACTTTCTTCAGTTGTAAGAGCATCTAATCCACGTAAAAGTACAGTATTAGTTGGATGAGAGCTAATTTCATCAGTTCCTTCCAGTACTTCACCTTCTTTTCTGGACAGATTACATTTGAAACAAGTATCTCTTCTTCGGAAGTTATGAGCTTGGCACTTACAGTACCAATCAGATAGCCATTTTTCTCTGCCATAAGTATGATCTTTAGGTAGACTGTACTGAAGCAAGGCTCTGAAGTGATCTTTTAGCATTAGCTCTCCCTGCTTTAATTCAATCCACTTAGTGGCATCTTCAACAGTCTTAAATTCAACAAAAGCAAAGCCTCTTGAGGTCCCAGTATCTTTCCTGCGAACCAATCGGATGTCTCTACATTGCAATTGAGACAGAACAATATCTTCTTGGATATCATGTTCAGTGATATGCTGGGCTAAACCTAGAATTATTATGGTTTTCTGAGGAGGTTGTTTCTTATACGCATATCTATCCTCTGCTCTCAATGAGCTGTCTGCATAGGGTCTTGAATTGTCATAATCACCACCATCTGATCTATCAAAGCTGTTACTGTTATCATCTTCACTTGAGTATTTTTTACTATTCTCATCATCATCCTCCCTTGAGTACCTTCGATCATACCTATCATGCCTGTTGCGATCATAATCATATCTATCATAACGCTTGGTATGATCCCGCACCTCTTCTTCCTCTGGAGACCGACGCCTATCTCTTTCCCTACTTGAACCACGACTTCTCTCTCTAGATGAGCGTCTCTTCCTGTCCCCTCGATCCCTAGACCTAGACCTATCTCGTGAGCCCCTTTCTCTACCTTTATACCTACCATGCCTCTCATCAAGGAAATCATCAACAGACCTCCTCCAGGGGTCCCTTGATCTTTCATCTTGGCGTGACATCCACTCTCGACTCCTCTCGATCAGGTCCTCCTCTTGAGACCTTCGTGACGGGTAGTAAGGCCCGTTGACAGGAAACCCACGTGACTGGTAGTAAGGATTCTCACCTGGGTAATGCCTTCGGTCCATGTCTTTGATCTTAATAATATTCAAAGAACAATTAGTACGTTATAACAAAAAAAAAATTAATACATACCCAAAATACGTAGATTTACAATTCCCTCTAAATTTACAACTAACGTCTTTTAAAGCAATATTTGAAAAGAGATATGGAATAGCTCATTCTAATTTTTTTTAAATGGCAGTTATATATTAATTAAACTTCTAAACAGTTAATGATGAGACAAAGCAAGCATTAATTAGCAAAGTAATAAAATAATCTGGAACATTACATTAAAATAAAATACTCAAAGAATAAAGAATAGTTGCGAATGAATATTCCCAAGTTTCTTACCGTTTAATTGCTGAAAGACTGATAGACCAGAAAGATTTGATCACTTGGAAACAGATCAAAACGATAAAACTCTCTTCTCAATTGAATCTGTGAGTTCTGAAACAAATTGGGTACCAAAAAAAAATTTATCGACAGCTCAATATCTGATCTCAATCAACACGATATAAGTAACTCCATCGAAAGATGACACAGCAGATGAAAAGTAGAGATAAATACATAGTACATAGTCCCAAGAAGCACAACTTAACTTGGCTTATTTTCAAGTACAGATTGAATTTATATAAATGTACTAGATTCTTATTATAATATGTTAACTTAGAGTCCTACTTATTAATAATAAATAAATGGTAAATATTCATAGGCTTGTGTAACTTTCAAATAAATGACTGAATTTAATAATTAATAGCCATATCAATTTAACAAACAAAATATATGACTAAATAATTGATAAAAGAGCATATTTACTGCTATTGATATTTTAAAATAATTTTAACAGTTTTTAAATAATATATTCTTGTTGTTCAGGAATATATAATTGTTAAAAAGAGAGCAACAATACACATTGTACTTTATAAATATAGTGAAATAGAGGGCAAAGGTAGTATAGAGAATCATTGAAGAATTAACAATTATTTTTTTTCCATGATAAAGGCTTCTAGTATAAAGAAAATACAAAAACATTTCAGAGAAATATAATAAGCAAAATGTAATGACATGTAATAAGTCAATTTTTTAAAAATTAAGATTTAACAGTAGTTTTTAGATGTTTTGTTTCAAGATGATAGTAATAAAAAAGTAAAAAACAAAAATGAGTAAATGGGGCGCCGGGATAGCTCAGGGTATCCGTACGGGTCTCGCAATCCTGACGCCGCGGGTTCAAATCCCGCCCAGGTCAATCTTTTATTTATAATATAGAAGGTTGNTAATCATTTAAAATTCTATCACATTTCAAACCCTTTTTAAAAAAATGAATACTTGCTCATTAAATTTGAAACATGTATACTTGAAAAAATAAGTTGTTTACTATCTTATCTCAAAAAAACATTATTTCTTGATTTGAATTATTATATATAACAAAAAGGCTATTACATAAGAAAAAATTTTGAAGAAGGAAAGGAAATAAATTATTTTATTGGACTAAAAAAAATGAGTAAATGTTAGAAGTATACTTTTTAAAAACAAGATAACAGGAGATGAGTATTGATTCACCGAATATTTGAAATATGAATTTATGAATAAAAATCTCTTACAAAAATTTGGGTTTCATACGAATTGGCAGAGTGATAATTTGTAAAAAGAAAGTGCAACAAGTAGCCAAAAATTCTATAAAAGAAATCATTAGAGTGAATGGAAGGCCAAAAGGAAGAATTAGCAGTACCCACTGCTAAAAAATAATTAAGAGCCTCCAGCAGGATAAGAGATATACAAAGCTTGGCAGTCAGTATATGTCTTATTCCCATAATAGACAGATTTCAAGACCAAAAACCTCTTTAGCTCTAATCTATGAAATCTAAGAAACGTAATTTCTCATCAGCATTAATTTAGTTCTACAAATATATAATATAATACATTAGAAAAAGACTAGTGAGTCACTACTTACTTATAGCAGTGCCAGGTTATAAGAGAACAGCAAGAAGAAAATATGCTAAGGCTAATTGGGAGAAGCATTTAGTTAAAAAATTGCACCAGCCACTAACTTTAACAAGAATGCAAAATCTGAATTTGTTCCTCTTCAAGAGAAATCACCCAGATATTCCAATAGTAAGTGGGGAAAACAACTTATGATAGAGGGACTGATTAAGACTGCAAACAAGAGCTATAGCAAAGCAATAAACCCTCTGTAATTACATTTTGAATATGTATAAATCATGGAAATTACCAAAGGAGATCAAGATCAGCATTTATCTCGGTATTACGAGTTATAGAAGATCGAAGAAAATGAACATATAAGGGAGAGGAAATTAAATTGATTAAGACAATTTGCTTCCAGCAAATGGGGCCTTGAATAATTCATTTTGATTTTTTAAAGGACCAAGACAGACCAAGAAAAAATCCACTCAGAATTAATAGAAAATAATTGCAGTAAATGTCATTAGGGGTAAAAAAACAAACAAAAAAAAACAACATGTCAGTTCATTAAGCCTATTCATAATTTATCATAAGAAAAACCACAAAGACAAATCTTTAAAGAAAGACAGATTTGTTAAAAAAATGTAATAGTTATACAGATTTTTTTTTTAAACAAGCTGATAATTATTTAAATTTTTGTTTATTGACACAAATAATAATTAATTTCAAGGTAAAGATTAGGATAAAAAATTAATGCATTAACTATACATTATTTATTTTGCTACATTTCGGCTAGCAGTCATTTTCATAAAAGCAAATTTAAAAAATGAGTTTACATAATACTCAATGAAGGGAATTACATTCATAATGCCTAATTTATTTGCAATTCATGTCAGCTGGTTAAGATTGGCCACATATATGCAAGATTGTGATGAATAATTAATATTAAACCTCTATTTTGTGTTTAGTCCTCTTAACTAGCTAATACAGGACTTAAAAATAAATTCGATTTTGTGAATGGGATCCCCTTCATTGACTATGACGTATACTTATCAATAATAAAATTAGCTTTAAAATGGTAGTTAGCCAAATAAATACATTATACATAGTTAAGACAGTAATTTTTGGATCCAAATAGATGCTTTGGATTGAATATTTAAGCTAATACTTTTTATTTTCATTAAGCCAATATTTTTATAACCCAATTGAAAGCTTAGGAGTGATAAAATTTAAAAAAATTAATAAATAAATATGAAGTGCTTTACACAATGAGCTAAACCTTTATCATGGAAAGTATTAAAAAAATCTTATAGGATGCATTTCAAATTTAGAATCAGACAATACCTCAGTTTTTTAAGCAAGGTCTGAGAGCTCTTGATTTATTGCTGAATAAGATGTCTCTTAACCTCTATTCCATCTGAAATTGACAATAAACAATCAAAACTGGAGAAAATAAAAACAGAAATGCAAAACGAAATTCAACGGTCACCAAATTCGATCAATTTAAAACATAATGGATATTGAAGACTCATAGGAACATGTTGCTGAAAAGTACAAATAAAAAAGAACTATGTCCCCTTATGCATGAAGCAATTCCACTTTTAGGCCAATATCACACTTAGTTGCACACTTTAGAACGATAAAGACTTTTTATGTTCACACACTTTGAAGATTTCACTATCAAATGATATGAAGTGATAAAAATTTCTCCATTACACAGATTCTTTGTAGATAAATATCTTTTATTTGTTAATTTTTTCATAAGGAGTAGCAAATGAAACACATTTTTTTTTTTTTTTTATATATTAAAAAGTTCATTAACTTCTTATAAGTTCACAAGTATATACATCAGATATCATGGAAATTATTTCTTAAGAATGATTCACAACACAGCGAAATTAATATCCTGCCTGTCTTCAAATTTTCAAGGACAATTACCTTTTTCAGATCACTTGGTCTCAATTGTTTCTTCTTAATGTTGCATGAAAAATAATAGAAAGGAAAAGAAGAAAAAAAACCTCAGCTTCAAAGATACAAATATATAAAGATGAATATTTCCTAAATGCTTTGAGGAATTCTATGACATTTAAAGTGAGTTATACCTAGTGTAATTGACTTATAAAACATAGATATGAAACTATACTTAGATTTGTGAGTTATATTATTTAGAAAAAGAACTAACTATACTATAGGGGCATTTTGAAAAATGAACAGTGTTTAATAAACATAAATGCAATGCATATGATTGTACTGATACACTGTACATATTCACCAAATAACAAATCCCTATCAGAACATTTGTAAAAGTAAATATTTGTTCAAACAGCTATGCTCTTGACCTTACGAAAAATACTGAAAAAATCCATAACTTAAATAAAAAAATGTTAACAAAGGAATAATATTTCCCCTAATCTCAAACCACAAAAAGGCTATTACATAAGAAAAAATTTTGAAGAAGGAAAGGAAATAAATTATTTTATTGGACTAGCTTGCTAGAAACTGTCATGATCATTAGCCCTGAAGATGACACATCACAAGCTAAAATGTTGGCAATAAACAATGAATACTTGTGAATTTAAAAAAAATAAAAGTTTCTTAAGCCCTTTGAGATTGAAACCAATCATTGATGTACTTAAAAAATGATTTATCAATGATAAAAGAATGACAAATTACTAGATGATCTTCTTGTTTTCTTTGAGTTCTAAATTTACTTGCTACAGCCCCAACAAAGGCTGGCAAATAACTAGCATTTCTAAATTAAAAAAAAAAAAAAAAAAAAAAAAAAAAAAAAAAAAAGGACATCAGCAAATTTTGATTCTTTGTTCAAAATAAAATATATTTATTATTGCTGGAACAATAGATCACTGAAAAAAAAATATCATATATATCCTATAATGGCCATAAGATTGTTAAAATAAAATAAAAGACTGTGTAATCAGCCAGCTAGTATTTATTTTTCAATAATCCATGATTGAATCACTTATTATTTCTAAAAAAATCTGATTTTATCCATTAACGTAACATCAGCACTATGTATTCTTAAAATGCACTGATTAGCCAGCCACATTTTTTAAAGAAGATTATTAAAAAATTGAAATATGATGATCAAAAAATTCACTTCCATCCTGAATTTTCCTTTCGTGCATTGTTTAACAAATATCACTTCTGACTGACTTTTGTTAAAGAACTATTTTCGGAAGTAATATTAAAGAGAAAAAAAAGTTAATTTTTGTAAGACTTTTATAGATAATTTTCTTGAAATGAGTGTGTGTGTTTATATATATATATATATATTTAAAAANTATTCTGGTGTATTTTTTTTTTTGCCTTCCCAAAAAAAACCCTGAACAATTCAATTCTACACAGGGTATATTTAATAATAAATAAAGTTGAAAAGTTCCTAGTTAAATTTACCTGCTTATAATTACAACAAAATGAACTATAATTTATGAAGATATCCACACAAAAATTAGAGAAAATAGTTACAATGTAAACTGACTTATTTTCCTTGAGTAGGTTTACATGAATAAAACATGTTAGCAAATTACGTCAATATTTTCTTTGTAAGTTGTCATCATGAAAGAAGAGAGATCTAAATTACGGACTTATATTAATTAACATTAACATTTAGCTTAATGATTTTATAATTTGAAATTATTGATTTTATAATTTGTATAATAGGCTCCCAGCCAAACCCATGGACCAATTTTGAACATTTACGTGCTCTCCTTTCATTTATTAAATCATCTTAAAAACAGAATGTCACATAAAATAAATAAAAGGTCGGATGGCAAGGGACTATGAGAAACGCAATAATGCTTGTACACACAAACTTATGCTTGTGGACACACTATAATACAAATTTGAATGACCCTCACGTTTTTTACGTGATAATTTACCACTATTATGTTCAGTGAACATTTTTTAAATTCAAATAACAATGAAGATATTACAATTATAAATTCTGGTCCCCTTCTAAACCCACGACCATCTTCAACCTCATCTGATTATAACCAAAATTAATACTTCAAAGGCTTGCAAAGTAAAGCCTCTGTAACGAATTTATTTTTCTATATTTTTGAAAAATAAGCCCATTCAAAATTTTGGACCATATTTTTAGCTTCACGAATGTAGGATTGGTAAATATATGTTAAAATTTTTCAATTGTCACGTCCTGATACCAAAGTGAATAGATTCGATTTCCTCAAAGTAAATCTGCTAAAAGATTAAATTAAATTTAAAATATATTTTTTAAACCCTTTTGGCATAATATTCAGTTCAGTAAAATGAAACTATACATTTTTTTTTTTTTACTATGTTTTAATATATAATAAGATAAATATTAAAGAAAATTTACAGCAAAGTATAAACATTAGAAGTTAACAAGAACTGAAAATTAGAGAATTTCTTGAGTTTTAGTCAAGATTGATCCAAAGAAAAAAAAAAAAAAAAAAAGATTTAAGAATATATTAATTTTAGACTCTAAAATAAAGTATTTTTTATTAGATGCACGTTTCGGCTTACATCGTAAGCCATCTTCAGGGCTGTTGAAATACAAAGTCATGTAAGGTGATGCAATATGAAATGATTAACAATGTGTATTGTTATCAATGAAAACAATAAAATGTTCATTCTACGTATCTCTCTTGAAGGTGAAAGGGGACATGTCACCAGGATCAAATGTTCATTCAAAGTAAGGTTTGGAAACTAGGAATATTTAAAATGGACTAGTGGAGAGTGGGGAATTTGAGGGGTAGGTACAAAGGGAGAGCGGTCAACTGTTATGGATCAATCTTGACAGAACCCCAACAACTTCTCAATTAATAATCTCCATGATAATGAAACTATTTGAATTTATATTTTTTTCTTCCCTCACACAGTTCAGTTTGATCTTATGTTGATTACTATAAGGTCTCATAAGAGTTAAATAATCCAAATGAAACACAAGTTAAACTACACTTGTTAGGGTGTTAACAATGAGTGATGTATCCTTTACAGCACCAAATAAAGCATTTCATGAACCTATTTACTGTCTTAATACAATACTTAATTCCAATTTAGTAAAAACATAGATGAAATATAACACAAATAAAAATTGTTCGATTGCTTTTAATGGGTCAAAATTGAAAACAATGATAGCCATTATAGAAGGTGTATACAGGAAACAGTTATAGGAAACTAAAACATGCCAATGATGTTCTACATGAAATATTTTGACTGCTTAAGCCAAAATGAAGTAATAAAAACAGATTCGAGTCATGTAGAATAGTCTGTTCATAGCTCTGATGACAGAACTTATTCTAAATTTAAAAAATAAAATTGAGAATGTTTTTATTATATCGGAAAAAATAAAAAAATCCTTCATTGCATTAACAGTTTTAATTTAAACGGAATTTTAAGATGAGTTTAAACTAAACGAGAATAAGAATCTGTCTCTGTATTTAGTTTAGTACTGCCAATTTTAAAACAAAGACCACAAGAAACTAAATTAAGTGCTTTACAGACAAAGCAGACATACTTAATACTGATTAAATAAGTTCAAATAACTAACAAAAATCCTTTTAGAAGTAATTTACTTTTAAATCACAAAATTTTTTAAGTCCAGTATATATCGGCCCACACACAATGAATACTATAAGTCCCAAATATTAATCATTTAAAATTCTATCACATTTCAAACCCTTTTTAAAAAAATGAATACTTGCTCATTAAATTTGAAACATGTATACTTGAAAAAATAAGTTGTTTACTATCTTATCTCAAAAAAACATTATTTCTTGATTTGAATTATTATATATAAATATTGAATAGTAATAATTTAATTTTTGAATAAAAATACTTTGTGTTGTCACCACAATAAAATTCATTTTTATTTAAGGTATGAATTTTATCCTATTAAACCATCATTTTTTGTTAAATTGCTAGGTTTTATAACTAATACTAGATGAATTGTATGTTATTTTCCGATTCACAAGCATAAATTTCATAGAAATCAATTTCAATTGTGCTAAATAAATAACTATGCATTTAAAAATTATAGTAAACAGTAAACTAGCTTTGGTTGATTATATATATGTCGGTAAAATTCTAGATTCATGTTTTTAAAGTTTTTTTTTTAAATGTAGATTCAAGAGATGCTTATTTCATACTCCTAGCCAACTACATAACTAAAAATTAAGCGAAATCTTTATCATTATCACATTATCAAAGTAAACTAAGAGACCACAACCCTATATTAAAATTTTTGTATGCAGAGAAGCTAAGAAGTAGCTAGATGAGAGAAAAAAGTAAAGTTTAATTTGTATTGACCACACAAAATAGATAATAGTATGACATTTTTTTTTTTTCTAATAATTTGATAAATTGTATGATAAAAAGAATTAAACTCATGAACAAAATTTATTCGCTAAGTGATATGAGAAGCTAAAATTCCCAAGTAATGGCAAAGGTTTGTTGAAAGAAAAGGCAAATACAGAAAGCTAAAAGGAAGGAATTTTCAAAGAACAAATGTTAGATTCTAATGAAAAATCATTTGATAAAATTGCTTTCGATGCTTTAAAATAGGACTATATTTCAACAAAAATACTACCAATACCACATACATTTTACCCATACAACATTGGTCTGGATGAAAAAAATAAAAGAACATAAGTAATTAATGCCAAATAAGAAACCATTATATTTTGTTTTTCAAAGGGACGCTTCGATCAAAGAAATTATTATGGTTTGGTTTTAAAATTCAGTAAAAGGGAAACATACAGACTTGAATGTAATTTTGGGAGTTTCACAGAAAGAGTATATGGATTAATGGTAGAGAAGTGATTTATAATTATAAAAGTCTTTAAACTTAACCAAGCAAATGTAAAATAATAATTCAGCTAACACTTGGTCAGCTTAAAAAATAAAACTAATAGTTGTTATCAATAAAAAACATAATAAAGTAGTAGTAAATATAAAAATAACAAGTATAATCTTTAAATTCAGTTACAGAACTGATATGAGTTCACTTTAAATTAGGTAAATCACACATCGAAGAGATTTTTAATAAATAGTGCAATAATTCGCACAGTAAGTGCACTAACTAGATAAACAATAAAATAAAATAGAATCCAAGAATCATAAAACTTATAATAATATATGGTCATTCATGTATAATGAGTAATTAAATACATTTTTTATAATAAAATTAACAAAATAACTAGACAAAAGCTCAAAACTGAAAACAAACCGCCTTGCTTGATAGCAAGGCTTCGGTTGTGATTTCATTATGAACAATAATGTTAAATAATAACATTTCCTACGAATTCCACAACGTATATTGTTACCTGAATCACTAAAGACGAGAATGCAAGCTCTAAGAAAACCATTTTTCAACAGAAAATAGAAATAATTCAGTGATAAAAACAGCACAATACTTCTTCCAATATGGCGATTCAACTTACGATCACTTCACAGCCTCTGAGCTTCTAATCAATAAAAGTAATTATTTTAAAAGTTTCGAAACGAAACATTACTAAAACACTGTTAAAATAACACTTTATCAGTAACTAACATCATATGTTCGACTTGATTTTAAAAGAGTACAATTTGTTTTCATGTAAAATGCCTAGTGATCTATATAGCAGTGACGAGTTTCACGGTTGTAATTTCGGAAGTACCGAAATTATTAGAGTCGTTCTCATGAAACATTATTTAATTAAATTATTTATTTATCTTTTCCTACCTAATAGACACCTAATACATAAATAAATATATGTTTGTGTGTGTGTGTGCTTGCGCGTGCGCACGTGCGTATGTTATGGTGTGCGCGCGCGAGTGTCTACAATCTACATGGCTACTTAGGAGCATGAAGAGAAGAAATATTCAAAGTTAATCACCCTATTCTAAACACCTATAGCCCAGGGAAAGTTTCTTTTTTTAAAAATAAAAGCTTGCCCAGTTGAGGGCTTGAACCCGCATTGCTCAAAGTACCCCATCGGATCCTCTCGATTAATTCGGCTTCTCTACCTACAGTTTGATTTATAATAATGTATGGGCTATAATGACCAAAAAATTCAAATGATTAGAGTGCAGCAGTAAGTTATAAATTTAAATGATAATTATATTATTAATATGATTGGAGGTTGGTTGGCCGTCGATTAATACGTCTGAAAAATTAGTCAGGGTTTCGGCCAGGATGATAAAAATAAAATCCTCCTAAATTATTGGGTTATTATTTTATCAATGCCAACGTTTCGATGTAACTTGTAAGTCTTCATCAGGGAGATAGTATTGTATGGAGAGATCTCCGAGGAAGGTAGATCTATAGTTCTGCACTCTGGAATGTGACCATAAACCTCCCTAGGAGATCTATCAAGACATCACTATCGCCCTGATGACGTCTTAAAAGTTAAATAGAAACGTTGACAATAAATACTCAATAATTTGTATAGCATTATTTTTTTGATCCTGGCCGAAACCCTAACTTATTTCTCCTATACATATAATTAATCAGTTATTTAGCGAGATCAAATAATCAACTTGGAATTAATAGGCACTAATCTACTTAATTAACTAAAACTCTTAAATGTAAAATAAAGCACTCACGGATTTAAGTAGTTAACGAGGTGAAATTTGATATATAAGATTGAAATTACAATTGTGACGTGCCCTTCTACTTACATTATCAAGCATCAGCCTTAATATGCGTTTAGCTAAAAATTTACTCATATTACGTTGAGTAATTTTTTTGTAACATTAATAATAAAAAATTATTACAATTTAAAATTTTTATTTCCTTCCTAACCTTCCTTTACCCCTTTACAGATTTAAGCTGTTAGGGAACACATCAAATGATTTTAGAAATGACATTTAATGTAGAATTTCATTGCATAAACTTTAATGTATCCAGTCAATCTAAACTGTTATCCATTTTGTGACGTCAATATGACGTAGAATTTCAATACTTTTTTTTTTTTTTTTTTTAATTCTGCTAATCCCATCCGCCAATTTTGTTTTTCAGGAAGAGCCCCCTTCTCATTGACTTGTTGCAGAATGAACTGGTGTGCTGAGACAGAAAGTGTCTCCTATGGCATGTCTTTCATATCTTCGTGATTTAAGAGAGGCCAATTGAGTTATGGAAGTGAAAGCTGTGTAATTCTCGACAGATATGTAAGCCGAACCCCAGGGGCCTATATGACGTACCTGCATAGGTCCGTTGGTATAACAAGGCGGTACCGTTTAGAAATGAAGGAAGAAGGAAGGAGTTAGAAGTGAATGCACTCATGACCTCCACTGAAAGCCGACATCTCAAATGGTTCGGACATGTCTGTAGAACGGATGAAGCACAGAAAGATAATGAAAGCTCGTGGCCGCCCTACCAGGAATATAGTCAAAGGGATCGGAGGGGAAGATAGAATAACCCTGGCCCAAATTGAGCAAGGGCCGAGAGGGCTGGCTGCGGTGGATTGAGGCTTCTCCACACTAGAAATGGCAGAGGAGGTAGTAAAAGAAGAAGAAGAAGAAGCTATCATTCAATGGAGTGCGATTGAGAAATGTAGTAAGCAAAGATGAAAGATGGGCGCCAGGGTAGCTCATGGGATCCGTTCGGGGCTCGCAATCCTGGCGCTGTGGGTTCTAATGTTTTTAGATTCTTATCGACTAATAAAGGCTCTATCATACCTATTATCCGTCTTCATTGGTTTCTGCACACCATCTTCTGTTGGCGAGCGCTTTCGGACATTGTCCATCTTCGGGTCTATTCGGCCAGAAGATAGACAATGTCCGAAAGCGCTCGCCAACAGAAGATGGTGTGCAGAAATCAATGAAGACGGATAGTAGAAGGTATGATAGTTATATATTCATTGGTGGTGGAAATGACCTTTTAGATTATTTACTTGCTTGTCCAGATGTTTAGAATGTTAGAATTGCAACCTGTAGAAAGCCCCTTCTTACATGACCTTTTTCCATCAAGATGTTAGGGTTATGGAAGCAAGGTATCAAGGTAGATGGGGCGTACATATGATGGCTGACTATTGTTGGAGCATCAATCGCGAATGTACACAAACTAAACACTTCAGAAAAAGCTACAAACGCAAATTTTATCATAATTTTAAAGTACTGTTCACTAATTAAACAACTTTACATGTATGAACTCTATGTAACTTACATTAAATGTTTTGTAAACCGTATATTTGGTGCATTTTTACTTTATGTTCTTTTAAATGCATGGTTTTTATGATGTCTTAGGATATCCTGTAGTTTAAAAAGTTGACGTGATAGACAAAATCTGAGGTTATTCTCAGATTCAGAAGCCTAGAATTAGTGAAAAAAACCGTGTCATATCTTACTCAACAAAAAATGTGTTCCCAAGTGTTATTTCTATTTTCTAAAAGCAGATTTCTCTCAAGAATTAGCTAGAAATCTTTGCACAATGATGCGCGCTTCTTTCGAATTTTCTAGTTTTTTCACCGATTCTACATAGATGAAGCTGAAATATAGTTAAATATATGTTTGTGTACACTTTAAAGTTAGCATTTTTAACCATAAATGCACTAAATTAAAATTTATGTATATTCTGTATAAAAATACCTAAACAAACTTAGGTATTTAGGATTTCTATGGGAAACCGTAAAGTATTTTACTTTTGGAAGTAGTCCAAAATGAGAAGAGGAGGGCTATAGAGGGAGACCAAAATTTATAATCAGGTATCTTAGATATAATCAGTGCGAAATATTTTATAAAACCTAATGGACGAAAAAGTTTATTTTTTAACTATTAATTTTTATTGTATAAGAAAAATTCTATTGAGGATTTCATTAATAAGTAACTGGTCCATCTGATTTGATAGAGAATTTTTGACTGACTGCCTGAAGCTTAATAATAAGTTCGACTTTTAGTAATTTCAGGAATTTATAATTATTAGTTCCGAAGACAAAGAAAAATATTGAATTAATAATTTGTAGAGGATGCCCACAGAATCAATCCTAGTCATGATTGTATGATCCTTTTTTTTTTTTTTTTTTTTTTTTTTTTAAAGCGGATTAAAGTTTAATACATATATAATTTGAAGTAGTTTCCCAAAACTACAATAGAATAATTAAGAAAAAAGAGAAAGAATAAGTGAGTTCATACCTGCTTTTGTTAGACTAACCTAAATTCTGTTCCTAGGGCGAAAATGTGTTGTATTAAGTTATAGTATGAGTTAGAGAGATAGCTAGAGAACTAGATAGATGTATGTAGCTATATTGAGAAGCTATAAACGAGAAAAGATACAGAAAGATGTGGTGAGCTCATGTATGACTTGATCCTCTAAAATAACAATTAATTGCTATAAATGATAATTCTCGGCTTATAAAGGTGTTAAAATTCCTATAGACGAAAGGCTGTATGGTAATTATAATTCCACGAAGCATCGAAAGGTTCATATTCTAATAAAAGAGATAGTGGAGATACCAAGAGGATAACATACTGGAGCTATGGATTCAAATCCTTGGAATGACATATCGAGAAGTAAAAGTTTTCCCGGTGCCATGGGTATTTAAAATAGGATAGTTATTTTAAAATATTTATTCTTACTACCTCTGCCCTCTTACATGACTTTGGTATTAGCGTGAGGGGAAAAATAAGTAATCCCCAACACAAGAATTAGTTAATAATCAAAATCCTTATTTTTGATAAATAATCCAGCAGTCCATCTTATATGTGTAATAGGCTTTGTCAAGTACAATTCTTAAATGAATAGAGAATGAAGTTATGAAGCATTTTTAGCAGTTACTTTATTTGTGAACGTCTTGGAAAAAAAAAAAAAAAATACCCTCGTAGAGTGTGTAAGAATAGTGTTACACCCCAAGAGAAAAATGTTGACAAATGGTGCCTTTTCGTGTTCGGAGGGTGGAAGAAGGCCTGCCCAAGACACTGACTGAAAGCGGATGAAATACACTTTAATTTATATCACGAGGGCTGCGGTTTTAGGGGTGTGAGAGAAAGAGACGGACGATACCGCGATTAGGGAGGGGGGTCGTTACCGCTGGGCGAGAGAAGGAAAGAGTGGCGGGGCGGGGTGGGGTGGAGGAGTTGTATAATGCTATATAGCAGAAGAGCCAAGGAGGCCCGCCCTATGATATACTGGGCCTCGAGGAGCGGGTTCATTGGTAAGAGTCATCAGTATCCATAAGTGATGAGGGTGCTGATGTTTTATGGAGGAGTCCGCGGCGGAGAGAGGAAGAATCCGAGAGGTGAGGTGGGAGATTTACTCCAAATGCCCCCCCCCCCTCCACCTCTCCAAGTATCTCCTGGCCATATATCTCCGGAAAGCGTGGACAGTGTCCGACGAGGGCCGCCACCTCTTAGTGGAATCACCACGCCAGTCATCCCTCAATCCCCTACCCCTCGCCTTCAAATCTGCTTGTGCTCTGCTCTTTTATTTTATAAATTTGAAAAAAAAACAACAACCGAGAAAGTTAAAAAAATGTGAACTTAGGGACAGGACGTCCTCTCTCATCTTCATGATAGCCCTGAAGATGGCTTACAACGTAAGCCGAAACGTTGGCAGATAATCCTTTATTAAAAAATACATTTTTTTAAATTTGTGTTTTTTGGATCTACCTTGACCGAACCCCAACTAAAATCATCTTAGAAAATATCTACGGTCAACAAACTCTCCTTTT
>KZ807931.1:270626-281799 GCA_000696205.2 Oncopeltus fasciatus
TAAAATATATAAATGAAAAAAATACGCCTCGCAGGATCTGTCTAAGCTATTCAGATTTCTCACATGTTCTTAAGGACGGATATAAATAAGAGAAATAAATTAATGTAAAAGCCGAAGAGAACAATGAGATTAGAATGAGGACAACTATACTTTTAGCTAAAAATATAATTTATAAGGATGCCCCATCGTAATTACATTCTTAAATTTCCTTCATAAAAAGCATTTTAAAAATTTGGTATGGAACATAAACATTTGAAAATTACATGTTATACCTATTATGTTCTATAAACATTTTCGTATGTCATATAACAATGAAGGTATTACGTTTTTAAATTTTCATCTTTCTCTAAATCCCCCTTTTTCCTGAAACGATTTTTATTTGAAATTAATTTATTCAAGAGTTTTCAATAAAAAGCGTATTGAGAAAATTTGGCTTCTGTGAATTAAAAATTAGATGTCTCACTCAGCCCTGGAAATTATATTCTTAATATCATTCTTTTGAGAGTGGTGTCATTGGTCACCTTCTCTCCTCATGTTATTGACATTGAAAGTCTTTTTTATTTAAATTCATTGTGGTGATCAAATTACAAAATGTTTTAATTTAACAGAATGTAATAAATAAATAAAAGTTTATAAAAAATAAACTTTTATGTTCATAGGGGGTGAGGTAATTCTTCATGATCGTAAGTTCGATGGCCATTTCTTTATGAGGGTCTCGCGACGTGTTTTCCTTCCATCAACCTTTCACAGTCTTCTGCAAACAGAACCCACCTTCAAGGAGTACGACACTGGATCCTTAGACCTTTAAACCACACGAATTTCAAAATATCCTGGTTTAGTAGAAGGCTAATGTTCCGCTGGTAGAAGACAAAACCTTGTAATCAGTCGAATTCTTTGATCAGGGTTTTGTTCAATTCTTTCTCTTCTTCCTATCTCCTTTTCGGCTAGTCATTTCTGCTTCAAGATATTTACTTATTGTTATTATATATTCAGCTATGGCTAGCTTTTATAAATCTTCATGAAAACATGGTACGTGTTTCTCACTTCTATTCAATTCTAGATACGATGGACAAATAAATATATAACTATTGTTCGACCTACCCCTTACACGATATAGGACATGAGATATATGCAGCACTAAATGATCACATAGACATCAGAATTGTCGAAGGGTGAAATTTTTAGAAAACATGGAAATTCACAAAACTAAATTATATGGCTATGTATAAATAATATTATAGTTACAACTAATTCATGAAAAAATTTACACATACTCAGATGAAAGATCTTATTAGAATGCACTTCTTAATAAACCACTCCCTACCCAAGCTTTAAAAGGAATTTACCCCGAGGCTTCTTAAATTCATNAAAGAAAAAAGAAATTAAGCGAATTTCATTGCATTGAAGTTAAGAATAATGATGATTGGTTACGGATTGATTGAAGCTTTTTTTTTTGTAGCGTTATTGATGAAATCACGCAGAAATTCATTAGCTCTGGCTGACAGCTGATATAGTGAAAGCCCTCTCTCTGATTCGTTTATTTTTTTATTTTTTTAATTTCAGAAAGAATTACTGACAAATATAATAAGTGTATTTTCAGGGGAGATGAAAGAAAATGCAAAAATTGAAAAAAAAGAAAAGTATCATTGTTTTTAGGAGAAATATTCTAAAAATCAAAATTAATATAGGTGGAATGCAATATACTTCATTGTTACAAATTATTTTATTTGTTGCTCTTAACAATAATTTATAATGCCGTTAGGAAGTAAATATTCCAGTAAGTATTGTAAAAAAATAATTCCAGTTAGCAGGTTATAAATTTAACTCATTATCCTTTGATTATTATTTTATACGCTCTGAAGAGCACTATTAGTTTTGATAAAGCACTATAATAATAATAAAAATAATAAAAAGTCATTCTTGGATAACTGTATTAACTTCGTAAATTCCCTAGCGTCTTGATTTTTAAATATTTATATATAATGCCACCAATATAATCTACTCCTTTCTCTTAATGGACTTTTCTAACCAACAAATAATATTTCAAATATAAATACAGTTTTTGTTTTACTTTATTTACCGAAATTTACTAAGCTTTAATAAAATTTTATATTCTAAACCGCTAAAAGGACACAAAGCAAATTATGGTTTTAAATAAAACCTACTCTTGAACAGTGAAACAATATTTAAACAAAGATTTAAATAAATATTTGAAAATCAGTGCCGAGTTATGCAGCGTTTTAATGAAAATTGTAATCTCTGAAGTTTAAGAAATGTTTTAAAGTATGGCTCTGGTTTAATAATAATTCCCTATACTACTTTAAAGGTGTAATTTTACTTGTTAATAGAAAATTTTAAAGTAAGATTTACTTGTTATAAGACAATTATGGCGTAATAAACCAACTAACCGTGGCTTCTGGTTCAATTAATGTACCTGTATTCAGGTAAACCCCCACTCCTAACTTTAAATCCAATAGTTGTAAAATTGGAACTTGTAAAATTTTGATAAAATATTATCAAGTGTATATGTAGTTCATTAATTTGCTAAACTAAATTTAATGCTAATTATTTTATTTGCGCTCCTGACTAAGAAACAATTGTTTCTATCAGATTTTTCATTGTTGCTTTCATAGTTTTGAAGTGTTTCATTGCTGAGTTTCTTTGTTAAAAAAATAAATAAATAAATAATGTGGGTGTAAAAGCGCGGATACACACTCATGTTGGGGAACACACTCAGAGAACACGCGCATATCTGATCTGAGAAAACTCCGAAAATATTTCTTAAAGACATTTAAAAAATAAAACTCACTCAATTAAAGTCCTAGAATGGACACATGGGAAATGATGTGAACTGAAAATAGCGCTTACATGAACTGCTTATTTGTATGTCAGGAATGGGCCCCCAAGCTCAGGAACCCTCTGAATTAATGGAACTTTTATCCAGTTATCGACGTTATTGATCTTTTATCAACTGGCGTTTTTCCCCTTATCAGGAATTCGCTGATAAAGACTGTAAGGCCAGGGCACGCAGAGGAAGGACCTCTCATGTGACTTGAGAAAAACTTCCACAATTAATTTCGTGTTGTGTGTGGGAAAGCTTTGACTCAATTAGATTAGAGCCCCGCCTCCCGCCAAAGTTTCCCATGGCCGAGAGGGCAACAGTTGGTCATTTAATAAATACAGGACCGCTTCAGTGGTTCCGCCCTTCCTACCTCTGTGTGCCGCGGGAGAACGTACCTCTCTTGTATTTACATAGATAAGGCCTGGAGACGATCGCTTCCTACCCGCCATTTCCATACATTAGCTGCACTTCAGCTGTTGTCGGAGCGACAATTACAGCTGCACCGCGCTCCGATTCCTCTCGACACGCTCCATTTGGAACGACTGACGCGCCAAGACTTGGTTCTCCTACCTGGTGCGGAAATTCGTCGTCCCAGAGCAGCGGAAAATCAATATATTTCTCATTCTCCCTGAAAATGGGCACAAATAAAAGTGAAGTCAAATAGGACTATATTATGTCCTTATGGCTGGTTTAAGTATGAAGGAATAGGGAAAGAGAGGGTAAAGACGAAACCATAGAACGATCAGCATAAGGAAGCTAAAATGTAATAACAGATAAGAAACACAAGAAAAATAGTCAAGTAATTTACACTGATGGTTCGAAGAAAGAAGACAGCGTTGGCATATCAGTGGTTTGCAATACCACCACCATAAAACAAAAGCTCCCATCATTAGCTTCAACTTACACTGCAGAAATGCAAGCAATTTCATCAGCACTGTATTACATTATCTCATCCAATGGAAAGGATTTCATAATATGCACTGACTCCCTCTCAAGCTTACAAAGAATAAAGAACTTCAATAAGCCAACTCCCCTGGTTTTGAAAATAACTCACTTCCTCAAAATTGTAGATTTACTAGGGAAAACCGTTAACTTTCTCTGGCTTCCCTCACATGTTGGAATTCCAGGAAACGAAAAGGCAGACAAAGCTGCAAAGGAAGCAGCCGGTATGTTCGAACCTCCTCTAAGTATCCTCGAACCAGATGACCTTAAAAACTGGCTAAGGAAAATGGCACTCCAAGACTGGGAAAATGCATGGATGCTAGAACCAGCACACAACAAACTGCGGAGTATAAAAAACACCACAAAAGAATGGAACACCTCCATCCGTGGGAATAGAAGAGAAGAGGTAATACTGACCCGTATGCGGATAGGTCACACGAACCTTACTCATATACACCTAATTAACAAAGATCTGCCGCCTAAGTGTAATACCTGCCAAGTTCACCTAACAATCCAGCACATCATAGAGGTTTGCCCAGTTTATCAGAATTACTTCACTAGGGAAGGCATTGGAAGAAATATGGCGGAGTGCCTTGGGAACAACCCCTCTACAGTGGATGGGCTGTTAAACTTTCTTAAAAAAGCAGGTATAGCCTGGAAAATCTAAATTAAAGAATGAGATATTATTTATTATTTTAGTTAATAATAATTTATTTATTATAATTTATTAAATATATAATAATAATATTTAAATAAAATAAAAAAAATCCATTAATTTAGGTTGTTATAGTGGTCGAAATAATCCTGATTCCTGTCTTTTATTAAATAATTTATAGTAAACATATTAAATGGTATTTATAGGGCGTAATAACCTAGAAGTTGATTGCCCTCCAATGATCTACTACCACTACAAGAAAAACAAAAAACGTTTTTATATACATACATATATGTGTGTATATATTTGTATTTATATAGGTACAGTAAGAAACTATCATTGAATACATTCTTCACTGCCTGGTAGCTTAGTTATTTTCAAATATTAAAGAAAGCTACAGCAGCTTAACGCCATTGTATAGTGAAAATTATAGTATAATTACAGTTGGAAAATGCTGAATCTATTTCTATGACAGTAATTGCAGTTGAAAATTTCTTAAAATGAAAAAAAAAAAAAAAGTATCTCAAATTTAATTAATGTCTCTTCTACCCTCACATAACCCCTGTAGCAATAACTTTCTCTTTAGCTTCTGAAAATGAAATAACCTACAACAATTTTCATCTTTTTAAAATAACAAATGTCATGTGAAAACTTTTTCTGCTTCCTCTTAATTAACTCTTAGGATGAGAGGGAAGGCAGATTGGTGAGGAGATACAAAGAAGGGCAGGGAGGAATGAGTACTGGAGCAGAGGAAAGAAAACAAAAAGCATACGAGGGACAACTAAAACTCTCCTCGTGAATGTGGGAGCGTGGGGGAGTGTTTCTTCAAGAGGGAGAGCCACCTGAATCCGAATCAGTGGATATAATTGAAAATGCATTCCTCCCGCTGATAAAAACAAATGAAGTTATTAAGTCGGGGAGGATGTGGAGAGGGGGGGGGATAAAAAGATGTAGGAGGTATGTCGCGAGATGGCCCGGGAAGAGAGGTGCGAACCGGTCTTTAGTGAAATGTATGCGCATTTCTGAGTGCGTTAGTGTGTTGGTCGGTAGCGGAAGGCGCCCACGCGTCTTGGCCCCCCTCCCCCCTTACAACACTTGGAGGAAGTGTAGCACAGTTGGAATTACCTTTGCCGTCTGTGCTGCACCCGACCAAGTCACCCAAGAATCTCCATGCATTGCCTTTATAATATTGATAATGTCCAAGAACAAAGTTCAGTTGAACAGATCTTGAATGTACACAGCACAAAAGATCTTTGTGCCTCATCAAGCTATTAGCTAAAGTTCATAACACCTAAAAAGTAATATTGTTCTTAGTTATTGAATCACGTGAAGGAAATAAGTGTTCGGGATTTAAGCCAATTGAAGTCTATGATGAACCATCATTTATATACATTGTTATCCATTGGTTAAGTCAAATTTCCTCAAATACATGCAGAAAATGTCATTCAGCCGAAATCACATTTGTGCTACATGAAGCGAATTAACTAAAGTATCATTATTAGAAGCCATTATAAGACTGTCCTTATTTTGTTAATCTTGAGCTTTTGCTCTAAGGTTAAAATTTGTTGGAGCACAAAAAGTAAATGAAGACTTGCCAAGAATTACATGGTCGATGTAACTTTTGTGTATTTTCAAACCAATTCACAATAGAAGCTTCTCTAAATGTATATGTAAGATCATTAATCACTCAAATTTAATATAAATTAATCACGAAGGAAGTGTAGGGTTAAATCACATTTAATCTTATTTACTAAATAGACTTCACAATAATCTTAATAGAATTGGTGTGGTCTCAAGGTAAAAATTTATTGAGCTCATAGGACAAGTGTAGCTCAACCAAACTCAAGAATCAGAATAATCGCACAAACAAACTAAACATCGTAGTTTTGTTCGATTATTCTGGTCTCAGTATAAAATTTGCTTGAGTGTTTTTATAAAAAAATGTAAATAAATATAAATATTNAAATAAATATAAATATTAGAAAGTTTGCTGTTACACATCTTATTTTAAATTACTTTTTTTCTTACAATAATTTCTCATTTTTCAAGAAAGTTTTCCTCCAACGTAATTTATACTTATTTGGCGGTTAGAAAACAAGAACTTTAAATGCCAATTTTAGTGATATTATTTTGTAAATTATATAGTACTACTGAAAAATGGTATGAAAATATAAAAAACATTTTACTTTGACCATTTAGCCAAAATAAGATATACATATTGCAAGGTAAACATTGAAGAAATATATGCTTAACATTGCAGGCCTTTGAATATACAAGCAATCAGATAGACAGACTGACATTTAGATAAAACAACGTCGTTGATTCGTCCCTCGTACTGGTTTCCATCAGTTAAATCAGTTACTACAAATTGTAGACTTTTAGTCAACAGGTATCTTATGGTAGCTAGGTTACGAAACAGCTGTTTCATCTTGAGCGAAATATTCTTAAAGAGTGTTATGATGTACCCTTGCATGAAGAACCCTGGCTTGATTTTGATTGCGCTGAAATTTTCTGTAATCAATTGATACCATTGCCTAATGGACATAATGTGGGGAGTGGAGGGGGGAAGTCGATCTTTATGATGAGGATGTGCATATTGGAAGATGTATGTACTTTTCAAATAATTTTGATTTCTCACTAAATTAATTTGGGAGTAAGGAGTAAGTTTTTATTAAAAGTGGAACGTCTGTTCTGTTTTTGACTTTCAATCAAACGGCAATAATTCCGAAAATTCTTCTGAAAGTAATCATGAACGATACTGGAGCAAGCGGGTGCCATGTGTTCGACAGGAGGTGCAAAACCCACTGCCAACAAATGATGATTGATGAAGGTCCGATGGGAACGATGATCCATCAAATCGCTTGCTTCTGACCGAAATCCACCATCTGTCCACCTCTTCCTTCTCCCTCGGAATAGTTCTACACAAAAAGGATCACGCAATGCTTTTCCGCAAAATTTGTCATGAGAGTTTTCCACAAAAATATTTTATCATGGGAATTTCGAAAAGCTGTTCAATAGAATTACAGTAAATTATAAACTAACTAAGAAGTTGAGGCTTGCAAAATGATACTATTATTATAAGAAAATAATTATTTTATTTTTCCTAACCTTAAGAACTGATTATATGACTGGTGTCATTGATAACTAACATTTCAATAAAAGGTCATGTCAGTGAAATCTAAAAGTTCAATAGATTGCTCTATAGAAAGTTTTTTTTATTTAAATGGAAGTTAAAGTCATTTATACATTTATTTAATTGATCTAAAATCATTATTACAGTCTTGACATAGTCAGTTAAAGTCACTATTTTAATTAGAGACGAAACTCACAAATATGTACCCAGATTAATGATACTGCTTATTTTCTTCAAATGGCAGTGATACCAACCCCAAAACCTTGCCCTTCTAATTATTAATAAATCCACAGAATTTAAGAAATCAGTGAAAATCGTACTTGATGAATCATTATTCAATTTTCTGCTTTTACCCTTTTAAAGTAAAAACTAAAATTTAGTAAAGCCTATAAATAAGATAGCTCCAGATATAAATTATTTTCTGAATTTTGAAATCTTCTAGATAGGAGACTTTTACCATTGATGAGCTGAGAATTAATTCAAAACTATCTTAACTTGTATAGAATATTTTACGCTAAGTACACGGAGGCCAAGATATGCAGTAATGTATTCGACTCTGAGGTGACAAGAAAAAAACTCAGAGCTGAGAAACGACACAGAAATCAATAGGATTCCGTGCCTCCGAATCATTAGCTTATCGACGAACGTTATAAGCGGGACTCTTACTTTCTGAGGCCTTACGTGAGACGGCTACAGATTAAACAATAAAACTCTTAAAACTCGATATGAAGAAAGAGTCGGGGAGGAAGAAATGGATGAAATAAAAAAAAAAAAGAAGGAAGACGGACGGCTGCTACCCGATTTGGCTCGGACGGTCCCTACGAACATGTGTTCCATATTACATGTCCCCTTCTCGGTATCTTCCATATCTAATTTTTCTGTAGTCCCAGTCGTCCTTGATACCAAATGTCGAATGCAAATATATGATAATCCAAGAGGGGTGACAGAGCTCGGGCTACCACGGGCACCAATTAACCTCATTATCTCACTTCCGAAGTAGTAAAGTTCCGGTGAGCTGCACCCTCGGACCAGGGACTCCGAAGAAGAACTACGACACACAGACAGACACACACAAAAAGAAGTTATTAATCATAAATATGCATAAGCTGGACGAGCCGGCCGCTCGTTTGTATGCATATGAGAGAGAAGGAGGGAGTGTTTCGGTTTCAGCTGGTGATCATTTGAGTCGAATCGTTGACTCCACTGCCCATTCCAGCCACTTGTCTGGTTTGACTGCTGGGCCGCCGTTAAAAGATTCTTTATCTTCACATGTACGCAGTAAGACCTCGCCTTACGATATTGCCAGCTGCCTGGGACCTACTGTGGTGGTAACGGACTTGTCTAGGGCTCAACAACTGAACGATCCAACATCTAATACGTTTTACAATAATGGAGTATGAAGAGAAATTATTTGCAGACTGTGTTGTCACAGCAACCAGTCACACCTACATAGGCAAAAATACTCTCAACGAGGTCCAAAGAGGACTGCATAATTTTTCTTAGTTGCCAGGCAGAAAAAAAAAAAAAATCTAGCGTTGATGGATTTATTAGCACAGAATGGAATGCTAAAAGTTTACAAGAGAAACCAATAAGCAAGGAGGTACCTTTTAAACCTTGTTGTTGAAGAAACCTGAGAAACTCAAAAATAAACTGAGTAAATTGCGTGATTTTCATGTAGGAAAAATAATCATTTAGAGATTAATGAAATTAATGAATCCAGAATTGTAATAGTTTAATGAAATGACGAATAGATTTCACAGAGCAGGAATGGTGACCTTAGATTAGATGGTAGCTTATAAAGTCTTATTATGCGCTATATAAAGCAAGAAAATAAAAAGGATTTGAATCAGAGATACTTGGTTAGACTATCTAAGAAATAATACAAGATAAAGTAAATCTGTGCTAAATTAGGTAAAAATAATAGATTTATGCCTTAGAGAAGAATTTGACTCTGAGATTGTTGATGTAATACTTTCAGAATGTAATTTATAAAGTTTAACCTAAGAGGAAACTAAATGTACAAGAAACATATTAAAGGACCTTTAATGTACACAATAATAATGCCAAGGGCCATTCTTTATTGAATTAAGTAGATAAATTAATTCTATATAGATGATGACGATTACTTACTTATATACTTCTGTAATTCTACAATTCATTGTGGTCCTTGTCCTCTTCAATAATTCTTCACCAGATAGCTCTGAATTCACCAGTCATTCACCAGATGCGAGTGGTCAAAAGTCCCATCCAGCAACTTCTTCAGTATTTTCACTGCCGGCATTCGGGCGTCATGATCAGCCCAAAGTAGTCTCCCCAACTTTACCCACCTCATAATATGGGCTTCAACCGAAAAGCTTTAAGACCTACTTGACCTTCTTCGCCTACTGACGAGTTCCCAAATATACGGAGGAGAATATTACCCTTAAAGAGTAAGATAAACTTCTCTTCAACACCCGTGAGGGTCCATATATCCCATTCGTATGTCAAGAGGAGCCTAATAGGGTCCAAAACGAAGACAGTTCTTACGGCGGATAACGACCAATTTCATTCAGGGGGCCCAGAATACTCGTGCGAAATTCTGGGCAGCTTGATCAGCTAGGGCCATTAAAGGATTGGAAAGAACTAGACCAGATGTTGACGTAATTTATTTAATTTATTATGTAATTTTATACAAAAGTCGAGTAATGAGTTAGAAACATGCCTGGAGAAGAAGAAACCATACCAGAAGTACAAGTTATAGTAAATACATTAATTTGTACTTTGTAATGTATTTTTGAGCTATATTCAAATAACCCTTAGCAGAGGGGAGGGAATTATTAGCAGACTAGAAGAATTTGACAAAGGGAATAATGGGTAATGGCTCTTCAAAGATGCATTTAAAGTTGTGCAAGAACTATTTTAGCATAAATTAGTGTGTTTTCCTCTCTTATTTCTTATTAGCTTCAGTTATTGGTATAATATAGTATAACGGGATTATTGCAAGATGAAGAAATAATACTTGAAGGTAAATCTGGGCTTGGATAATAGTTAAGTGAACAAAAGAAAATAATTAAATTTGGTTATAAGGCCTCAACATTCAACATTGTTTTGTTCCTCCTGTAAGTATTGTTTGAACAAATATTTTAGACATTAATTAATAAAACAAATAGCAAGTTTTATATATGTATATAAAATATTAATTGAAATAATAATGTTAGGTTTATGGAGTTTTGTAATGCATTTTTTGAGATAGGATATTAATAATACCTTGGGAATTTTTTACACTGAAATTTTTATAATGTCACCATGTTTTTTCGTTTTGCTCCTCGAAACATTGTTGAAATGGGAATAGGTATATAAGGTAGATACTAACTTTCTTTTTAAGTGGTTGTTTCGCTTCTTGATGAATATGGTGTGCTTTTTAAGAGTTAAAATGTTTCTCGTACAAGTGTATTTTCCAATCAAGTAACAGTCCGTGTTACATGATCCATTTTTAAGTTGGTACTTAACATGACCAGTGTTGTGAAATTATTTGAATTTTTTATTGCTATACGATATTCCAAATAAGAAAAATTTATGAATGAACAGGATAATGTTAAATAATATTATATATATACATATA